>VDFB02166492.1:0-23408 GCA_007258455.2 Sequoia sempervirens | reverse complement strand
ATAACCCACAAACAAGAGAATAATTTTATTATTCAAAAATGGAGTTTACATGCAGAGGATCTCAAATCCCCAAGTTCTACAACACATGCAAGTTATAGAAAGCTACAAAATAACCCTTTCGCAATATGCGAGCTTGTCCCCGAAAAGCTGCCCAAAAATTAGAAACCCGCCCATAAATAGAGCTCCTCTTTAGTTTGGAGCCAAAACAATATTCAAATTTGATTTTAGGCGGTTTGGCGCCGAAAATTACAACTTGAATTTCAAATTTCAAAAGAACATTTGCAATTGTATCTTCTAGAAAGTGCGCCAACTTCCCAGGGCCCTAACTTTTGATCTGAGACTCCGATTCGCGAACCGTTTGAACTGTTGGAAAGGTCTCGAAGTCAACAATGCACTCAAAATTTTCTACTAATTTTGGAAAGTTTTGGGGCCTTTTCGGGAACTCTAAGTGCCTCAAATCTAACGCGGAAGATTTTCAGGTGCAAATCTAGGAAACTAAAACTGCAATATCTTTCAACCCAGGAATAGAAAATAAAAACCGTAAATTGGGAATTTCATTATGATGAAAAGGGTATCCAAACATGTAAAAACATCCAAAAACTAAAATTTTTGAAATTTAACTATTTTTGGGTGATGCAAGATTGCCCTTACACCACGGGATGCTCCTGCATCAATTGCTTTCAAGAATTGAAGTGTGCTTTGCTAATTCTTCTAATCAATTCATCTTGTATTCCTCTATTTTCTCATCCAAATATTTAAGCAAATAATTAATATATTTAAATACCATGAAATAGAAACATGCCACATGAAATGTATATTAGGTTAGCTAATGATATTTATTAGAAAGTAGGTGGGAACGTTGAAATTTGAATTTGATGTCATGCATTTTGTGCATTATTTGCACACTCTATAAGGTTGACTAGGTCAATTTTGCATCCCACAAAAATGATCTAAGAGAATAAAGTGGTGATAATGAGGTAGGAGTGAATGCATAGAATTGAGTGCAAATGAGGTTGAATAGGAATTAAGTTGTGAGCCAACTCTAATATAAGAGTATGTCACTTGTTGTTATGTTACCATTTTAATCCACACTTCCATCAACATGAGCACAAAACTAATGGAAAATAACATGGGTGTCTTAATTTTACTTGATCAAAATTTTCCTTTCTTTGATGTGTATGAATATAAAATGAATAACGTTTCAAAGCATATGGACATTCTTAGTCAACATGAAAGTAAATATTCTTGAGCATTCATAAAGGACACAAGTCTTCCAAAAATAATATAATGATGAACTTGTTGTATTCTTCTTTTAAGGAGTACTCCATCAAAACTATAAAACAAAAAAAGTGTGACATCTATTAGTGTAGGTTTTTATTTCTTTTATTTAGTTTATCAGGTATTTTCTTACACTTACTTTAGCTTCTTAGGTAGGCTTCATTAGACTTAATAATGGTAGAGTAGATTTTTAAAAGGTTAAATATTTTTACAATAAGCATCTAAATATTATGATTTTTTCTAAGAGCCTAACAATCACAAAGTATTATTTTATTTAATAAAATATATGAAATATGCAAAATTGTGAAAATGAATATAAAATACTTATATTAAATAAATAAATACAATTAACTAGTATAAATATATTAAATACATCTATTTAAAAAATGTTGAGAGATATCAATTTTGAATTATATATTAACTTAAGAGTTATTTTATTTTACTTTAGAACTATTTAAGAATTATTTTATTTTTTCTTTGATTTATTTTACTTTACAAATTTTATTTAAGAACTATTTTATTTTATTTATATGTTGACTTTAATTTTTTTGGAAGAACTATGTTACTTTTGGATGTAAATTTTAATTTTACTTTAAAAAATATCATTCATTACTTAAATTATTTTATGTTATTTTTTAGTTCGAAAAGTATATATATATATATATATATATATATATATATGCTACTTTTAAAAGTATAAACTTTTGTTATAATTATATATTTAAAAAATAGGTAATTTTGGTTTTTGTTGACATAGAACACCTCTTGATCTTAATAATAATTTGACATGTAAATGATTGTCAAATTTAGGATAAAATGTAAGATTTCTCATTAGCACACTCATTCCATTACACTCCACCCCTTCCTACCACTATCTAATTACACATCTTGGTGTGATTACTAAACAATTAATTTGGATAGATAATTATAATAAAAGTATAGAAATTAAATATGCAAATAGGTGCATTTAATTCTAGAAACAATGACGAAGATATTGTTATTGGTTAATAGTGTCATAAAATTGCACCCCATGGCAAGTTCACACTTCTGCATCTAGCTCGTTATATTTATGACAAAAACCTATAAATTGGAATTCCACAATTCCAACTTCATAGGTGACAATGATGAAGCACTAATAGCTTGAATATTTTACTTGTGTAAAGTTTTGAGTAGGACACTAGCATGATGCACGCACATCCCCGTGATGCACTAACATCCTCAAGCTTCCCGAGATTAAAATAATAAATGTTTGTGTGCTTTGCTTATGAGAAGTGTCATTGTGGCAAAAACATGGATGTAACAACTCCTCTCGCCCATGCAATCTCACAAAATCCACTTTTCTCTCACATTCTCATTCATTCTCATGCTCTTCCATTCATTCTTATGTTCTCTCATTCCTTATTACTCACTCTCTCATTCTAATCTTTCTTCTTCATTCTCTCTTGTTCTCTCTTGCTCTCTATAGCAAAGCTTTGTCGGATTTCTTCCTCAAGCAATAGTCAAGGCTCTCTTGTATGCAATCTTATCATACCTATCAAGCTAAGAGGGTAGCCACAAGCTATTGGTATTGCTCTCTTATCTTTTTATCTTGTCTATTTAATGCTATATATTTGATCTCATCTATTTTATTCATAATAGGGGTTTTCCTCCTTTATGGGGTTTATTTCTATTACACATCTTTATAATCATGATAGGGGTTGTCCTCCTTGACAGGGCTTGTTTCTATCACATGCCTTTATATTTTATGCATTTTTATCTATATCTATTTGGATGTACATGGAGGTGGAAACACCAAAACAGGGGTTTGATTGAGGAAAGCCCCAAAATAGTCCCAACATTTTCTCTCTCTATTATGTGTGCTAATGTATGGATTTGATAAGCTAGGCATTACATATTTAAGGGTTTTATTCTTTGTCTTATTAGAGACAACAACACAAGGTGTAGACAGCCTTATGGTGTGTTTTCGTCTGTGGTTGAGGCTTAATCCTCCCGGGGGTGAAATCTATGAGTTATGTAGTTTCTATATTGTATACTGTAAATTTCAATTTTGTCACATGTTTCTATTATTAAGCAATTTTATCATTCTTTTCCTTGATAGTTTAACATTTATTTGATTGAATTGTGCAAATATTCTTCATCTCATTCACCTAAGCTTTGATCCCTAAGGTAATCGAGGGCTATTTTCTCCTTGAGACCCTATCGTCTTGAGGGTAGCGAATGCCCTCCTTTACATTTTGGTGAACCCAATGTGAATGAAATCATGTCAGATATTTTCCTTCAAAATTTTAATACTTTTGATAATTTTTTCTCTAAACAAGATTTTGATATGTTGGATGATTTTTACATCCCCAGACCAACTACCTCCACATTGGAAGAAAGATCAAGTGAGGAGATAGTTGTAATAAATAGGTGAGGGAGCCATGGAGACCATCAAAAATTAATGAGGAATGGCATAGGGAAGGGTCAAAAGGATGCGCACACATTTATTGAGGAATGGCATTCCTTCCCTTGGCCATTCATATTGGCAGGTCATGTAAAAAAAAAGGGCATTTTTGGTAGTCGTTAAACCCCATGACCTCATAAACGAGGGAGTCACAATTCATTTTGGAGGAAGACAATTGCAGAGTAAGGTGAGAATTTGGGGCATAGAGAACATAGATAGAATAGAATGTGTGAGAGAACAAATGCATAGAGAGAAAGATGTTGACTCAAGAAAATGCAAAGGATGGGCTTTAGTAGGGAAGTAAAAGAGAAATGTGAGCAGCAGCGGAGGTCAACAAAATAAAATGTAGAGAATGGAGAAATTCATGGAGGAAGAGAGAGTATGGATGAACATGAGGTTGCATAGTAGAGGTGAAAACAAAGGATAGAGAGGAATTCAAGGAGAAATGTGATGCAGAGTAAGGAGGGTTCACACCATCAACTTTCTATATTCTTGGCAATAATCAAGTACACAACTAAAATTCTTCACTCTTGAGGCAATCTCAATCCATTAACCTTTAGCAACATGGGCTCCAACTTACACAAATGGACTCCAATCTCTATCATACTTGGTAAATGATTTCAACATGCTTAGATTCATCCCAAAAACTCATTCCAACAATCCAAAGACCAAACAACAATGATTTAAGGCCAACTCACCTATGCTAGCCTCTAACCTAGTAGCATATCCACGTGGGACAACGGTTATAAATTTTGATACAATACTCATATTAGGATTGTAAAAAAAAAATTAGATATTCATTTTCATGTTTTATAACATATCCAAAAATCAGTGTAGGTTCCTTTGGATCGAACCCTTCAAAAATGGACTCCTCTAATTGTGCACCTAGGCCAATTAGGCCTATTTTACAAAGGGTCACCCAAAAAATGACCTTCCTGAACACAAAAATCAACAACAATAGCTTAGGTATGTTCCCAAATGAAAAATTACACAAACTTAGCAAATGTTATCAAGTACAAAGCCATCAAAAGCTCAAAATTCAATTTTTGTGCCAAAAAGGCTTGCAACCAATGAGGGTTTATTGAAAATATGCATTCCAAACCTATAAGCACCTATTTTTTGCTTCAAACACCTTGAATTTGGTATGCACATGCTTATAAATCCAATTTCCAACCTTTAACAATAGTATTTTATCAAACCCTAGCTTTAAACCACCATTTTCATGCAAAATTCACACAAATCACTTTTTCCCATCCTAGGGCCTCCTGGAAACCTTATCAAACATTAACATACACACCTACAACTTTTTAATCTCAAATAACATATTAAAACAGACCTCCAAACTGAAAATCATGAGTTTTTACTAGTTAGAAATGAAGAAATACATTTTTTAATGCTTGTTGCCCCTACTAAATCAGAATTCAACTATTTTTACCAAAATTGCAATAACTTTTGCATATCTTAATGAAAATAAGTCAAACTAATTGTATTGGAAATTAGATTCCAATATATTTCACCTCCAATCAAATAGAAGTGTGTTTCTAGGCTGTACATGTCTGTACAAGGACCTGCAACAAAGACAATTGTTGGAAAATGCACATAAATAGTCTCAAATTGTATTCCATTCAACTTCAAAACACCACTTCTGCCTCTACAATGATGAAAATGACCTATTTAAGGTCTTATAAACTTCCTAAAACTCTCAAACTTCCACAACGAAATCTTAGACAACTCATGACTCTTAAACGTCCCATTTTGCCCTTTTTGTCATTTTGATAATTTGACAATATTACATGATTTTCACTTTATCCCTCTTAATACCCCAAATTACATTGAGTGTGGTCTTGCATGACCTTACAAACTCAAAAAAGTGATCATTACATGAAATGACCTTACATGGTCCTTTACAAGCACTCTTACATCTTTTGCATTTTTTGGCTAATATGACAAAAACCAATAAATTGATATCAATAACCCTACTACTTATCAAAATACTCTTAAACTAAACCAAATACATTAAGATGGTCTTGAAAGACCTTATTCCATGACCTCTAACACTCCTAACTCAATTATGTACCAATAGGCCTCATGGAGGCTTGAATGCAACAAGGTTCTCCTGCACCATTCTCCCCTTGAAGAAAAAACTCAAGTCACTTGAGGGAGCAAAGAGTAAAGGACCTGCAAATAGAAATGAATCTTCACTATCACCAACAATCACAAAAATTTGTATCTACATCTTAACCCATGGTTTTGTGTTCCTTCAAATTACAACAAGAAGAAGCTATCTTCTTTCCATCTTCCCATCATGTACATGTTTAAACTCATCCATAATCCCTACACCTTGATTTTCCTACAACCATAATGTCTCTATTTATGCTACCTCTTCATGAACATAAGTTTCCATGTGGAGAAAACTGAATAAGCCATTAATCTCCTTATGAAATAATGAATTAAACATTTCATTCTCATACATCAGTAGCAAATCCATTCTACCATTATCCTCTTCTTTATCAGATTTAGACATCACTCCATCATCTTCTTCTACCTTTACCATTGAATCTTCTTCTACATTTTATGTCTTCATGTCTTCAAGGCCTTCAAACTCTAAATGCTCTTCTTTTTCTACTTGTTTAAACTCTTCATCATCAACAATAACTGTTGCAACTTGTTTGCTTTGTTCTGCCTTCAACATAGTCTTCATCTTCTTAGCTTGCTTCCTCTCTTGTCTTCTCTTCATCATAATCTTCTCAATAGGCCATGTGACCCATTTCTTGATCTTCAAGTGCCAACTTGTGACTCTTTTGAGCAATTGATCTATCCTTTGCTTTAATTCTTCAATCTCCTTTTGCCTCATCTCTTCCTCTTTTCTCTTCCTTTCTTTTTCCTCTTGCTTCTTTCTCCTCTCTTCCTCTTCCTACAAATGTCTTCCCAATCTTCTCACCAAATCCATCTTAACACTCGGCCTCACCTAGGTGTGTCCACTCACCTAGTCTCTTGAACTTCCTCACTGCACCAACCTACAAGCAACCACACACACAACCCACAAACAACTTTCCCAGAGCATCTAACCTGGATTTGATACCAAAATTGATGTAGAATAAGGAGGGTTCACACCATCAAATTTCTATATTCTTGGCAATAATCAAGTACACAACTAAAAAATTTCATTCTTGAGGCAGTCTCAATCCATTGACCTTGAGCAACATGGGCTCCAACTTACACAAATAGACTCCAATCTCTATCATACTTGGTAAATGATTTCAACATGCTTAGATTCATCCCAAAAATGCATTCCAACCATCCAAAGACCAGACAACAATGACTTAAGGCCAACTCACCTATGCTAGCCTCTAACCTAGTAGCATATCCAAGTGGGAAAATGGTTATAACTTTTGATACAAGACTCATATCCAGATTTTAAAAACATTTTTAGATACTAATTTTCATTTTTTATAACATATCCAAAAATCAGTGTAGGTTCCTTTGGATCGAACCCTTCAAAAATGGACTCCTCTAATTGTGCACCTAGGCCAATTAGGCCTATTTTACAAAGGGTTGCCCAATAAATTACCTTCCTGAACACAAAACTCAACACCAATAGATTAGGTATGTTCCCAAATGACAAATTACACAATCTTAGTAAATTTTATCAAGTACAAAGCCATCAAAAGCTCAAAATTCATTTTTTGTGCCAAAAAGGCTTGCAACCAATGAGGGTTTATTGAAAATATACATTCCAGACCTCTAAGCACCTTTTTTCTTCTTAAAAAACCTTTAATTGGGTCTACACATGCTTATAAATCCATTTTACAACCTTTAACAACTATATTTTATCAATCCCTAGCTTTAAACCACCATTTTCATGCAAAATTCACACAAAATCACTCTTTCCCAGCCTAGGGCCTCCTTGAAACTTTATCAAACATTAACATACACCCCTGAAACTTTGGAATCTCAAAGAAAATGTTAAAACAAACCTCCAAACTAGAAATCATGAGTTTTTACTAGTTAGAAATGAAGAAATGCATTTTTTAATGCTTGTTGCCCCTGCTAAATCAGAATTCAACTATTTTTACCAAAATTGCAATAACTTTTGCATATCTTAATGAAACTAAGTAAAACCAATTGCATTGGAAATTAGATTCCAATATATTTCACCTCCAATCAAATAGAAGTGTGTTTCTGAGCCATACATGGCCGTACAAGGACCTGCAATAGAGACAATTATTGGAAAATGCACACAATAGTTGGTTTTACATGGCCGTACAAGGACCTGCAACAGAGACAATTATTGGTTTTAATGCTTGTTGCCCCTACTAAATCAAAATTCAACTATTTTTACCAAAATTGCAATAACTTTTGCATATCTTAATGAAACTAAGTAAAACCAATTGCATTGGAAAGTAGATTCCAATATATTTCACCTCCAATCAAATAGAAGTGTGTTTTTGAGCCATACATGGCTGTACAAGGACCTGCAACAGAGACAATTATTGGAAAATAGTCTCAAATTGTATTCCATTCAACTTCAAATCACCACTTTTTCCTCTACAATGATGAAAATGACCTATTTAAGGTATTATAAACTTCCTAAAACTCTCAAACTTCACAACTAACTCTTAAACAACTCATGACTCTTAAACTTCCCATTTTTTCGTTTTTGTCATTTTGATAATTTGACAATATTACATGATTTTCAATTTATCCCTCTTAATACCCCAAATTACATTGAGTGTGGTCTTGCATGACCTTACAAACTCAAACAAGTTATCATTACATGAAATGACCTTACATGGTCCTTTACAAGCACTCTTACATCTTTTGCATTTTTTGGCTAATATGACAAAAACTAACAAATTGATATCAATAACCCTACTACTTATCAAAATACTCTTAAACTAACCCAAATACATTAAGATGGTCTTGAAAGAACTTATTTAATTACCTCTAACACTCCTAACTCAATTATGTACCAATAGGCCTCATGGAGGCTTGAATGCAACAAGGTGCTTCTGCACCACAATGGAACGTAGAAATGGGTTTATTGAAGAGGATGTAGAAACCTTCAGGAAAATGCAATCAGCTAGTAAAGAGCTGATTTCCACAAGCTTGAAATCATCCTTCTTTCCTATAACGAGATGGGAAGCTACAAATAGTTTTGGGTATAGTTTGGAGAGGCACAAAATGGATGTGTTAAGGAGGTTTTTGAAACATTCAATCAAACACAACTAAAAGACTATGCACAACTACCGAGGCATAAAGGTTGGAGGAATTATGGATGCCCATATTTGAAAGAAAACGTGAGGGATAAAGGAAACATAACATATTTTAGCAGCTACACCAGACATTCTTTACCGTTGTCTTAGAGCTAAGTACATTCTCTCCCCCACATTAATTTCCTAAAATTAGTGGTTAATCTTGAAGTAGCCACTCCCACGGTTGGAAAATAATTGCTAGTGTATTGTCATCTCCCATTCTTGAGAATTTTCTTAAATAGTTCATGTGAGATATGCCTGCCTTCATTTTCCTTAATAAAATTTGTTATATAGTCCACATTCTTGTGCATGGCTATTCATTTTATATTATGCATGCCTAGGAAGTTGTTGCAGCTGGAAGAGAGGTTAAAATATGTCTCCCTCTACACAAACTTAGGGTAACATTTATGCAAAACTAGGAAAGCCTAGAGACAAGACCTATGAAATGTTTGACAAAATGGCTAATGTAATGTGGCTTTAGGAAATTCCCTTGATTACGTTCAAATTGGAGATTGGAAAGAGGGCATGGATTCCCATAAAAGCATAATTGGAACATATTTTTAGATGTACTTGTGAATGCCACCTTGTATCAACATAGCCTTAACAAAACTTATGCACACAATTTAATAAAGAATCTAAGCACAAAATCTCTTGTTTATATGTTTAGAAGGTTATGCATTTTCTTATAGCTTTTGAAGCATGGATTTGGAATCATCTAATGTCATAATTAAAAATGACTAAATAAAAGTGATTTATGCTTATTTGTGGAAGGTGGGATAATTATAAATTAAATATTACTTTTTAATGGTCTTAAGTGAAATTAACATTCTTTATAAGTAATTGGGAATCAAGCCTAGGGTTAACCAATATTAGTATGGTGCTCAAGAAATTGAAAGCTAGGATTATGATAATTTCATAAGCTAGAAAATTTACTATAATCAAGGGTTAAATTATTCAAATATCCAAGTGATTGGAATTTTGAGTAGACATTACTTGTTCATTACATTTATGTGTTGATACTTTAACAAAACCAAGGTGGCAAGATTCCTAGATCAAATATTTAGTTGCAAGATAACCTTATAATATGAACCATGTTAATATGAGCCATGACATTTGGTTGCATAATACTGAAATTAAGGGTGACTTCATTTAGTGGCATTATGACCATACCTTATTAAACATATCCTTAATATTGAAACACGATACTTTTGATAATCCATTGATACCCTAGGTAAATGTTTTATATGATAGTATGATATTTATCAATCTCTTAGATACAAGAACCTTGATATTGAAATTAATATTCTTATACTTATAATGAATCACAATATAAATTGTATAATAAATGGAAGGCATCTATCATAAATTTGACAATGTTGTTGAGATGGAGTTATATGAGATAAATCATATGTAGCATCTCTTAATACCTTACTAATGACCATTAAGGTCAGGTTTAGACTGACTGATAAGTATACATAAACTATCTAGTATGTTAAATAGACTAACATTAGAATATGGGGTTACACCATAAGGTAAAGGAATTTAGAAGATCAAGAATATAATTTATAATATTATTTAGGGGATTATGTTTTCATATAAATGACTAATGGATATAGTGTTTCCAACTTTCTTGAGAAGGATTTGGATAATAATTATAACTCAAAACAAGCTTTTAAATACTCTTGGGCATCCTTCAGAGATATATATTGACCCCTTGATTATAAGAGCATCATTATTGAACTTATTACATAAGTTTTAAATGGAAATGATTTCTTATGGGTTTGTGTGAACCAAGGAGATTTGGTATTAAGTAATAAGCCTAGTTGGGATAGGTCAATGAGATGAAAATATAAGAGAATCAAGATGTTCAAACAAGATTATAAATAAAATGGGTGGAGTTTGATCCAATTCCTCGATATACTTAAGGGGAAGTGAAACCTTGGGTTGTGGGAGCCTATGCATAGGTATCCTTGAGAGGCTTGTAAGGAGAACTATGTGTGACTTTGATCCATTTGGAAGTAGAAACGTGTGGTTCTTGGGTGAAGGATGCCTCTGTGACCTCAAGTCCATAGGGGGGAGGGTCTAGGGGGGATAACTCCCAAATGTAGGGATTTCTCATGCATGGTTTGACCTTTCCTCTTTTGTAAGCTTCAGTTTGAGGCTAAAGTGGGTATTGAATGGGTAATGATCAAGTTAAACAAAATTAATAACTTATATATTTAATACATAATAGGATTCTATTAAATAGAACAAAGTAAGGGATTTAACCATCTTATAATAGGTATTTGATTATATGTATATATGGGTAAATTCCATCTCATTTTGGTTCCATGTATCTCTTATGTGTTTGTGTAATTCAACTCCATATCTAGAGGTATTTATGTATAGACAAGTGTATCTGTTGATTGTGATTGTGATTCATGTTATGTATAACCTGCCCAAGAGTGAACCTCCAGGATATTTGAGTAGTGACAGGCAGTCATTGGACCATGCCAATGACTGATTTATGGGCTACTACTAGGGATTAGTCAACATTCACCAAGTTCACAGAGGTAAAGGTAGCAGGCTACTCTGGTTATGATTAAGATACGATAACAGTTGCATGGGTAGGGACCCATCCGTCCAGGTAACGATAATCCAGGGCTAACCATTAGATTGAGGGGGTTCACTGGCTATCATTGAGGGCACGGAAGTGACCGAGGCCAGTGTTACTCAGGATTGTGAAGAAGATAGCTAACAATACCACTAAGTTCACAAGGAGGTATATGTCAGGATCTACTTCTTCCTTGGTAGACAGACTTGTTGTTGGTGGCCTATAGGCAATTGAAGTCGGAATCCCCTGGGTTTGGTAGGTTCACTACTTGGGGAAACCCTTGGGATGGTGGACGGACCTAGGATGTAGTATGGGATACATTGAATCCCCTTCCTAGTTGTTAGATTGTATACCTAGTCTTGTGGGGTTGAGGAAGGACCCATGGTGTAGTATTGGATGCATCAAATCCTCTTCCCATTTTTCTAATGGTGCAAAATATTGAAGGAAAGGATAGGACCCATAGTGTAGTGTGTAATGCGCCGATATTCTTTCTATCTGGGATGCATTAGGGACATGTGTTAGCCATTGTGATGTGTTAGTCAACCATTGTTATTATGTTATGTGATGTATGGTGGATCTTTTCACTATGTTTATGTGATGTATGATGGAGCTTATCACTATGTACTTGTGATATATGTTGGAGCTAGTCACTAATGTAATTGTGATATGTGAATGAGATAATAATTGTGTAATTTTGATTTACATATGAGCTAATATTTTTATACTTGTTATTTGTGTATGATCTAGTCACTGTTATACTTGTGATATGTGTATGATCCAATCACTATTGTAATTTTATTGTGTATGAGTTAATCAACTTGTATATATGGGGGTATGCTCATGATGACCATTATGTATAATCTTTGTGATTATGGTATGAATGACCTCTTGTGAATATTGTGAATGTTTGTACACTAATGTTTGGTAATGATTGGTATGGACCCAACACTTGATGGAATGTTATTGTCATTATATTATAATTGACTATGTTGATAGCTTACATGTATTAAATTAATAGTTATGGGTTAAGCTGAGATAATAGATCTCATACAAGAGGAGAGATTGAACTCCCTCTGTCGTTCTAGGGTGAACTATGAAGCCTCTGATTTCCTACAAGGGGATACATAAGCATGGTTATCATGAACCCTTGAGGCTTAGGTTGTAGGATTAGGAAAGACCTTAACCTTGGGACCTTACCATTCTTTTGTGCAAGCATATAAATAGGCGATGATGAGTTGATGTTGCCATGGCGAATGAAGAGCTATTAAAATAAACACTTCTAATTTAGATGGAATAAGTTTGGATGGTTAAGTTGGTAGTTGTGCATTGTTTAAAAACAAATTGTAGTGCCTAAGGGGTGGATTTTACAATGATTCCCTATATGATTTCTTAGAGGAATCTCCTAAAAATTTTGATAAATAAAATTCTTCATCAAAGTCTTCATCGCAAGTCAAATGGTTCGTAAATTTTTTTTAGTCTTTGTCGCCCCTCAAAGGCCTAAGAGATTGTTCATTTACATGACTCTGGCTATCCCATCTCCTAAATGAAATCATTCTATTCGTGGGGCCCCTATCAAAAACAACACACTAGACCTTTACACGAGGCTTATACAATCTAAGGCTCCCTCTTATAGAGTGATATCCCATACAATACTAAAAGGAACCAACAAAATTGTAGTAATGAAAAAAGTATCCTTTTTGCTTAATTTGGGAATAATTCTCATTGAGTCAACCTAATGTTGCCTAGGTTTAGTGTTGTAAAGTGTTGTAACACATTCACAATGATCTTTGGACCCTTTCTAATAAAATGTACTTAAATTGTACCTTATTTATGGTGTTGTAAAGTGTTGTAACACACTTTTACACTTATCTAGGGTCTCATTAATTAATTATAGTTAATTAAAGTTAATTAGCCCCTTTAATTCAAATTTAAGCCTTATTTGTGACACCTTATGAGGATCCACCCCAACACCCATAATTCAAATTGTAAAACATTTAATTTAGAAAAATTAAGGTCCTAGAAATTGGTGCTAGGACCCATTCACCCTAGGTCGCAAATGGGTCCTCCCTCTATAGGACCCCCCTTTCTTTGCACATTTGACATGGGTTTTTGATGTTCTTTCACCTCCTGAAGGCATGGTATTGGAAACTTGTGCTAGGACCCATTCACCCTAGGTGGTGAATGGGTCCTCCCTTAATAAGGACCCCCTTTTTGAATTTAATTTTGGCAAGATTTTAATAACATTCATTTTTCAGATCTAGTGTCGGCTTGAATTGTTTGAATTTTGAGGTTAATCTCTAGATTTAGTATAAATAAGGGGTTAATTAACATTTTTTCTCCTAACAAGAACTAGCAAGTTTACAAGAGGCCTAAGCATTCAATTTTTCAAGAATTAGAGCATTCCACGAGCAATTCAAAGGAATTTCAAGGCAGATTATCAAGAGTTTATTATAGCAATTCAAGATCATTTGATCATGTCAAGGGTTGAGTGCATTCATGCATGTTGTTGAGCTAAGATATTTGATGCAACATTGAAGATCTACTTGCAAACATTGTTACACATCCTATTTGAGATCAAGATCTACATTCTTCATGGCCACTACATGTTAGATTGTAGATTCATCTTCAAAGACAACTTCCAAGGTATCATCAATTACATATTTCATGCTCATGCTTCAATTACATTATTTCATCATTTGGTTTGATTACCTACAAGGTATTTGACTTAGAAAAGCCCCTATTCACTAACAATAAACAAGGTTTTCTCCTCTTGAGTGTGTGTTTGCAGATTTACAAGTTGAAGATCAAGTGGAGAAGAAGTTTAGAGCAAAGTTACAAAAGTTGTCAAGTTGCAAGATTGACCTTTATAGTACAAGAACAAAGAATTGAAGCTACAATTTTTTTTACAAGTTTTCAGGAGCTGACAACCAGGAATTTGAGATTGCAGACATCAAGGAAAGTAACCTAGATCTCAATTTCAAAAACCCTAACAAGGACCCATTCGTCACTAAAGGCGAATGAGTCCTTTGTGCCCTAAAAATAGGCTTCTTGCAGCAAGGTACACATCATTTTAAGCTCTAAAAACCTCCTTGATAGTTGTTATAATAGTTAGGGTTAGTTTCTAATTGTTATTATCATCTTATCACACACATAATTCAATGTTTTGTGGTGGAAAGTAGTGGTTCATCATCTTGTTGATTCATTTTGATGCAACCCTTTTTTTCACCATTAAAAAAATATATTAATCAACTTAATTATCTACCAACTTCTCAACCAAGCCTTCCTCAAGGAACTAAACCCAAAAATAAACCACCTAGTGAGTATGATCTTGTCAAGAAAATTCATGTTACTCCCACCAAGATTTCACTTTGGGACTTTCTTCAAACTGCTCTAGTTTACCAAGGTATGCTTTAGGAAGCCTTGTAAAAGATCCTCTTGCCTTCTTCTGCTAGGTTGATAGATGTTAATGCACTGATAGATCATATTCATATAAACTCACCAAATATTGCATTCCATCTACATGAGCTCTTGCCTCTAAAATTACAAAAGCAAGTTGATAGTTTAATAATAATAGTTTACATTAACAATATTGGCATTAGGTATGCTCTTGTTGATATTGGTTCAACTCTTAATGTATGCAACATCAACTTGTTACCTAAAATAAAAATTGATTCAACTTTGCTTGATGCTTCTTCTTTGTCCACTTGTATATTCGATAATGTTGGTTGGAAAGCCTTAGGCACAATAATCTTACCTCTAAGGTTGGGACCCTTTACCATACCCATCTTGGTATATTTTATGCCAAGACTATTACCATATAAAATTATCTTGGTAATACCATGGATTTATCCTTTGGTAGCAGTTACTTCTACCTTGCATTGTTTCATGAAATTTGTTGCTAATAATGAGGTAATCACAATCAAGGCTAACCTTGATGCTATAGACTTATGTGAAAGGGAAACTACTAGTCAAACCTTGATTGCTCCTACTCTTAAAAATATTATTCTTTCATTATCTTCTAATGCATTGACATCTACTCCAATAGTGCCTATTACAAAGGCTACTCTTGAAACAAATGTCTCTAAGGAAGATCATCCCAAATTAAAGAGTCCCAAGTATACCCCTTCTACTTCTTCTAAATCAAATGCATGCCTTGGTGATGATTGGGGATCATTTAACTTTATCAAATCCTATATCAATAAGTACAAAGTAGATTATATCCACCTAGAAATTCCAATGATCTCATTCACCTCTGTCAAGAAAATTGATTGTCCTCCTACTAAGGAGGATCACCATGATTTTGTTAAGGAGGATAGTGTTTGTATTCCCACTAAGAAGGATGGTTATGTTCTTTTAAAGGAAAGTGATACTTATAGCATGGATTATTCTCTTTACACTAATCCCCCTTCTTTCTAGGAATTGCAAACATGTTATGGTCCAGGTTTCAATATATTTTCTAAATTTAGTTATGGAGGTAAAGGTTGTGGGCATAATGAACAAGGTATTAAAGTACCCGTAGAGTTTGATCCATGCAACTTTAAGATTAGACTTGGATACCAGCCTACAAAGTTTAAAATGAAACCATGGTTGAATGTCAACATGGTCTCCACTAAACCTCCTCCTCTTAAATTAGTTCATCCTAAATAAATAGAAAGTAAAGTAGAATCTAACGAAGTTCCTCTAGATATTTTCTCTTTAGATGGAGCACTAGAAGAATTATTGGGTTCCTACTCTAACTTACCTTCTTATCACCACAAACGATGATTCCCATATTATTTGAATAAACAATGCATATTTTAGAGAATCCATTATGAGTGTTGATGAGAAGGCTCCTTTATCTAATACGGATGATACCAGTCCTATACCTTATCAAGTGAGGACCATAGTACTCTTCTTAAAGGGGATAATTTTGATGTTCTCATGGATCCTAAATCTTCTAAAAATTTGATTAAGATCAAAAAGTGTGTTTCTTTAGAAGAATCTCAACATGTTGATTTATTACATTCTCATCCTAATATTTTCACTTGGTCATATGACGACATGCTTGGTATTGATGAATCCATAGTAGTTCATAATATCGTTCTATGTCCCAATGACAAGCCTATTAAACAAAATATCCATAAAATGAATCCCAAGGTTGCTTTATTAGTCAAGATAGATATAGAAAATATTTTAAAAGCTGATTTTATTCATCCTATTCACTTTTCACCTTAGATATCGAATATAGTCATTGTTCTAGTAAACCTGATGGTTGTATTTGTGTTTGTATAGATGTATATGATCTCAATAAGGCTTCTCTTAAGGATGATTTTTTGTTTCCTAATATTGATATGATTGTGGAATTGACTGTAGACCGTGCCTTATTGTCCTTCATGGATGGCTTCTTGAGCTATAATTAGATTTGTATTAACCTAGAAGATTAGTATAAGACAACCTTCACTACCCTTTGGGGAACCTTCTGTTATGTAGTCATATTGTTTGAATTAAAGAATACTAGAGCAACTTACCAACAAGCGATGAATCTTATTTTTCATGATTTCATTCACAAGATCCTAGAAGATTACGTTGATGATATCTTGGTTGTCTACAACTTGTCAAGATCACGTCAAGAGTATTCATCTTATCTTTGAGATGATTTGACTCTATAAGATGAGATTAAATCCTCTTAAGTTCATCTTTGGTATAGATTTTGGCAAACTTTTAGGATTTATCATCTCTCATTATGGCATCAAAGTTCACACAAATAAAATTGATGCGATCATCAACATTCCTCCACCTAAAAACATCTCTCAAATACATAGTTTTCAAGGGAAGAATTAGGTGATTCATAGACTTGTATCTCAATTGGCTAATCATACCCTTCCATTCACATGTTTACTGAAGAAATATGTCCATTTCTAATGGGATGGTGAGTGCGATAAATTTTTTGATTCAATCAAAATTTATTTGGCCAATCCTCCTATCTTGATGTCGGCTATGTAGGATAGACCCTTTTTACTTTATATCTCTACATCACCTCATGCCTTATCAACTTTATTAGCTCGACATGATGATGATGGTAAAAAAAGAGTGATCTATTACATGTCATATCCTAGTTGATTATGAAACTTGATTTTCTACCATGGAGAAACAGTGTCTCGCTCTCATTTTTGCAACACAGAAGTTACAACACTATCTTCTCCACGTTGAAACCCATTTGATCATAAAATGTGATCTTATTAAACACTTATTCACAAGAATTGGTCTTTCTGGAAGGTTAGCAAAATGGGTAATGTCACTATATGAGTTCGACATTAAGTTTGTAACTCAAAAGGCAATTAAAGAACAAGTTATTTCTGATCAATTGGCAGAAGCTCCCTCATCTTACTCCTTTCCTAATTTATATTTATTTTTGGATGAAAATATATTCGCATTGGACTATGAACCTATGTGGGAAATATATTTCGATGGATCGAGATGTTAAACCGGCTTCGAGGCAAGTGTATTTTTAATCTCACTCGAAGGGAATCCAGTTCATCTATCCTTTCAATTAGAATTTTATTATACTAATAACATCATTGTGTACGAAGCCCTTATTGTCAGCTTATGTGCCACAATGGTGTTAAATATTAAACATATCCACATTCATGTGAATCCAAACTTATTATAAATCAAATCACGAGAGTATATCAAGATAAGTAGAGCAAGCTATCTTAGTATCAAGATTTGGCTTTATCCTTGCTTGATTGATTCTCTTCCTTTACAATAGAAAATGTTCCTAGGAGATAAAATCACCATGTGGATGCAATGGTGAGTGCAACCTCCCTCATACCCTCAAGAAATGGTGTAGAAGAGTACCACTTTGTGGTTAAGATTCTCTGCTCTCTTGCTATCTTGGATCAACCTAAACCTTACAATCTCATTTGTGCTCATGTAGACTCAAGGGAATGGTATTCTAACATCTATAATTATCTAAAGACTAGAAACTTTTTCTATGATGCGACTAAAATTACTCATGTTTGGATACAAAATCTTTCAAATCGATATATTATCCTATCTATTTTTCTTTATCAAAAATCTTGTAATGGTCTTCTTCAGTGTCACTAAGGCTAAAATACCCTTTACCCTTTAAGAAGCTTGTTAGGGCTCTAGGGGTGGACATTTCGCTAGTAAATCCTTAGTGTGTAAACTAATTCATATGGGATAATTATTGACAAACAATGGAGTGAGACTCCTTTTCCTTTGTCAAGGAATTTTCCCAATGTCAACAACACAATAATCTTTGGCTATAGCTCAACAATGGAAGGTTTCATCTCTCTAAAAATTACACTTCTGCTATAGAGAACCTTTTGGGTCTCTAGATCCCAAAGCTTGTACCCCTTCACATTGACACCATAGCCAATAAAGATACACTTAACCACCTTTTTATCCAACTTAGACCTCTTCTCAATTAGAACATGAGTATAATCTTCACAACCAAATACTATGAGATGTCTTAATGAAATATTTTTACTAGACCATGCCTCCATGGGTGTCTTTCAACAAGCACCAATTTTGGATATCTATTGATCAGATAACCTGTACTAGCTACTGCTTCTTCCCAGAACTTCTTCTCAAAGCCAACACCACTCAACATACTCCTAGCCCTCTCCATCAACATCATGTTCATCCTCTCTAAAAATACATTTTGTTGTGGGGTGTATGGAGTTTTCTTATGTCTTTTAATCCCATGCTCTATACAGAACTTGTCAAACTCTACCAAACAAAACTCATCACCATTTTTAGTCCTCAAATACTTAATCTTCTTACTAGTCTAATTTTTGACCAAGGCTTTAAACTCCTTAAACTAGCTAAATATTTAAGCTTTACTTATGAGAAAATAAATGAATGTCCTTGTACTATAATCATCTATCAAAGAAACAAAATATATATATTTTGACAATGAAGGTACGTTCATGGGACCAAATAAATATGCATGAACATAATCGAAAACCCTAGAAGACTTATGAGAACTAGAGTATAAAGAAACATGGTGCTATTTTCCATAAACATAATATTCACAAAAGTCAAACTTGAGATTACAATCATCAAGGCTTTCAACAAGGCCCTTATTTTTCAGGGCTCTAAGACCCTTCTCACAAATGTGACCAAGTTGTTGGAGTCATAACATGTTCTCTACAATAAGCTTCATCTCCAATGAATGAGCACCCTTAGGTACCCAAAATGCATGACCATTAGATGTAGCTACAATAGACTTCTTCTCTACACAATCTGACAGTGAGGATAAAGAATCCAAAGGTCTCTTCTTTGGTGTATCAAAAGAACTATTGCACTGAACTATGCATTCTAGATTCTATAAGGTGCCAATCCAAACACCCTTAACCAACACCATAGCTCCTCTCATCATCTTACATCCTCCACCAGATAAAGCAACTTGCACTCCTGCATGATTCAATTTACTCATAGAAAGTAGGTTTCATGCTAAATCCAAGATATGCAAGACACCATCAATCCCCTTCACTTTTCCATCAAGAAATTTTATTTTGAATCTTCCATGGCCAACAATTTTCAAGAGAGAGTTTGTTAGTTTTAATGATCAAATTAGAGTAGAGAAATTAATTCAAAAATCAACACAATGACACAGTAGATACCCTAGGAAAACCATCCACTTGAGGGAGAAAAACCTAGCAACAATATATCACTTATATATTGAATCACAAAGAATGTCTCCTTTACCATAGAGGTTGATATCAAGGCCAAGAGTGAGCACCACAATCTAATGCTAAACACAACAATATGATAATGCTCTGAGATGATAAACTTAGCCTTCTATAAATGAATCGAACTACATTGCTTCTTCCTCTTATTCTCACCTTAGAACAATGATGAACAATGAATATAGATAATGAACAATGAATGATCAGCGAGCATATATACAATGTAATGGGGAGAGGACGTGACCCATCAAAACAAGTCAGCCACTAAAGAAGAATACATCCCTTCATTAATCGCATCCCAATGAAGGAGTATGTCTCTTGAAAATCACGTCCAAGGAAGATGTCGACCTTCTCAATAATTAAATATTATTTGATACAAATTGTGCCTCTTCATAAAATTTGATTCTCTTTAATAAATAATTATCATTTAAATAAATGAAGTGCCTCTTCAATATTATCGGTCTCATATAAATTTGATATTTGTTTAGGCTCCATCAAATTTATCCATTATATCGTGGCTAGAAGAATTCGTCTGGCGTTGCTATGAACATCAACAAAGTCATCACCTAGATACACCTTCCCACCATCATAATCTTCATACTTTGAAAACCAACCCTTATGAGATGTCATGTGGAAAGAAGCACCCAATTCTATCAACCACACATCTTCTAATGTATGGGTTGTCAACGTTGTGACAAAGGCATCTATGTCATCCTAAGAGGATTTTTTAGAGTCAGAATCAAAGAAATTATTTTTTGATTTCTTCTTCTTCTCTTCTTGTGTGCTCTTTTTTGATATGACCAATTTTTTCATAGTTCAAACACTTCACCTTGGAATTTCTAGGAGACTTAGATATCCATGGAGATTTTGACTTTGATTTATCATCCTTTTTTCCTCTCTCCTTTGATCTACCATGAACAACAAGGGTCTCCTTAGCCATCTTAGAATACTTTCTCTACATCTCTTCCAATAACAGCAAAGACACCACCTCGTCCATCTAGAAACTGGTAGTTTTGTTCCAATATCTATTACAAGGTGGTCTCATGAGTCTAGCAACGAACACAATAGGAGCACACAATGATCCTATTCATCAATATTATCTCCAACGGAAACCAACTGAGCTATCAACATGTTGAATTTGTTCAAATGATCTGTTGCAGATCCTCCATCTTCCATCTTCAAAGAGTACAATTTATTTCTTAAGAATAACTTATTTACCGTGAATTTAGCTTGATAAACATCTCCAAGTTTCTTCCAAAGGTATTTTGTAGTTTTCTCTACATGGATGTTTAGGAGGATGGAATCATCCAAAAAGAGTCTGACCAGACCCTTGGCTTTCCTATCCATAAAATCCCAATATGCCTGGGTTGTTGCAGCTAGTTTGGTTTCGGATATTGTAGCCCACAGATCCCTGTCTATGAGCATATCCTCCATTTTCATTTTCCAAAGTTCAAAGTTTCTGTTGTTAAGCTTATCCATCTCGATTCTTCCAAATGTGCTTGCCATCTTTTTCCTACAACAAGGTCACAAAATACTCTTCTACAAAACTCCTATTGAAACAAAGATTAGCTCAAAAAACCCTTCAAACCCAACAACATATGTAATCAAAGTTGTCCAGGCTCTAATACCAATTGAAAGGAAATCGAGTACATAGAAGAAGCTTCCTACATTAATCTAAGTAATGGTGAGTTACAAAAAATTATTTTTAACACCTTTTATAGTTACAGTATCAAAAGATGCACAACTAGAAATTAAAAAACATAAACAACAATGCAAACCATAAGGCAATGTTTACGTGGGAAAACCCTTTTGAGAAAAAACCCACACTCCAAATCACATAGCTCAAATGTATTATCAACAACAATATAGCAGTTACATTATAATCTCAGAGAAATGCTCAGGAGTCTTCACACTACGACAAGAATCTAGAATGAGTTCGACAATATAACGACATGTAAGCTTCTTCAAACCTGTCACCATGAAAATGCACTAAGTTTGTAAGTATTTATAACTTCTCACCATGAAAAGAGGTGCCCAAAACTTTCAATAACCAAATCACATGCCCAAGGTGTGAACATGAGTTCATTATGACATGCTAGCATAATTAGAACTCATAATTATGACAAATCTTCCATAATCAACCACTATTCCATAAAAATAGCCAATAGTGCACATGTAATGAGCCTACATACATGCAAATACCTTGCATGCATGCATGTGTAGGAACCCTCATCACATGGGTCCTACCTATCATAGTTAACTGGAAATTTGTCATTGTTGACTCTTCCACCATCATAATCAATCATAAATTGACATATCAAGTTGTCATAACCTATTACATAGTAACTTATGAGAAATTCCACCAATTTAGGCACAAATCTAGGTCCTCCAATGTGGATGCCTACCTCCACTAATTTAGCTCACAAAGTGTAAATGTCACTTTCCATGTAGGATTCCAAATCATCGGTAGGTCCCACAAAGTGACATCAATTCAAGTAGGCAATTAAACATTATGATATAAATAAATGCATTACAAAATAATAAATAAAATGATAGGACTCAAAGGTTGAGACACCCTAATCCCAACAAATACTAGTAAAAAAAAAATTATTTACTACTTAACAATAAAAAATAATTCTTGTTAATTGTTTAGATATAAATATTATATAAAACAAAAAGCTAATTAGAGATAGTAATCTTTTGAATATTTTTATTACAACATCATAAAGAATAATTATTTGTTAACTATTATATTATGTTTGTAAGAAATTTAAATAAATAAATAAAATTATAATATAAACAATAAAAATCAATCAATTGATAAATAATGACATGATAAAATATAAATATTATTTAAGTGTGCACATATTATTTGTAAAATATGAATTCTTTATGGCTATTTTTGCCATTGATTTAGGGATCATGGGTACTAGAATAGCTAATTTTTCTCTTTAATTTTAAAATTTTGTAATATATAAACAAATTTTATTATTAAAATAGCAGTAGAGGAAATCAATAGTAAGAGCGAAGATGTGCGGGGGCTCTACAAATGCCCGTGAAGCTGTGAAGGAGGGTGTGGGCGCAGGTGATGTTGTGCAAGAGTTGTGTGATGGGGAGAGGAACAGGGCTTCCATCAAAAGTAA
>VDFB02166491.1:0-20759 GCA_007258455.2 Sequoia sempervirens | reverse complement strand
CAAGGAGTGGTGCGGATGATAATGGAAATGGCGGAAGAGGTGGAAATGTGAGTTGTTGTGAAAACGTCGTGGTGTCGAATATGCCCCCTGGCTTGAACATATCTCCCTCCTCTTGCGAATTTGTGAGAAGGGGTGTTTGAGGTGTTGCGTGAAAAGATGATGATGATGGATCGTGATGGAAGGTGAGAGAATCATTTTTGTGTAATGAGTTTTGGGGTATGTTTTGCTCCAATATGGTGTTTGCATCCAAACTTTGATTATTAACAAGGGGATGTGATTGAAGAGCATTGAGAAATGTGTTTCCCTTGTTGACATTTGGTTGAGTTGGAGCAATCGATGTCATGATTTCTGGAATGTTTTGTGTGATATTTTGGGATGGAGGTGTGGATGAGATGGGGATGGTGGATGAGATTGGTGGAAATGATGTCTCCACTATGGTGCTCACATCAAAGTCTGAAGGCAACTTGGCCCCTTGTTTTGCTAATTCAAGCATGTATAACAAATGGTTGAGTCTCATCATGACATTGATGATTCGATGGTTATCCGGATTTTGGAGCATTTCTATTATTTCCTTGCGAGACATTCCAAAAGTAGGGTCCTCTCCTTGGCTTTCTTCTTGTGGGTTATGCAATGATGTTGGAAGGCTAATTGTGAGATTTCCATCCCCAATGGGATTCATTTCAAGAGTGGTTTGGCTAAGATCACTTGAAGTGGGTATTTCTTTGTTGGCTTCCATACTCTTCTTGTATTGAGATCTCCTTAGAACCATAAAACAGGGATCAATCTTCGAGAATATGGGAGATGAATCTCTCAGTTCTTTGGATTAATCTCTATTTTATGTCCCAAAGTGAAATTTTTAGGATGCTTTTTGGGGATCAAAGGTGATGATATGATGATGAATGATATGAATGTTTTGGCTTTTGATAAATCTTGAATAAGACACTAGGATTTAGGACTTGGATTTGATTGGATTTTGGATTCCTTGACTTTGATTTTGACTTTGTTTTGATTTTGAACAAAAGGACCCTAAGATGTTTGATAATGATCTAAGGGATGGATTTGTTCAAAGAATGACTATTTGAATATGTGTGAGGAGAAGGATGCATCTACCCACACCTATTCAAACAAGATGATAGCTTTTGCTAAGCATATGGAGAAGGATTCATCTACATATGCTAAGCTAGGCAAGATGATTTGGATAACTTTGACTAAGGATATGCAAAAGGATGCATTTACACATTCCTAGCCAAAGGTGATTTTGGTAATGTTTTCAAGGATATAGTCTCAATGTTTTGGATGATTTTTTTATTTTTCCACAAAGCCTAGTATCAAGGATAATTTCAAGATTTTCCAAAAGATGATTTGTGAGATGGATTTGATGTTTTGAAAGATGGATGAAAGAGGTTTGATTTGTTTTGATCCTTAGGTGAACCTAAAAAGACACTTTGTTTTCCTAGACCTAGGTATTGAAGAGCATGCAAATTCTTCCTAAAGACCTTTGTAACCAAGAAATGATTTCATTCGAACATTCATTTTTGGATTTCCAATGATTTTTCCTTTGGGATTTGTGGTGTCTTCAACACATATGAAAGGTCATTTTGTTTAGCTTTGCTTAATGTCTTTATTTTACCAAAAACACTCTCTTTGATTAAAGTTTCAAACTAAGATGTCCAATGTCTTAATTTCTTCAAACCCCACAAGATATGTTATGTGGAAATTTAATGAACTTAAGACAAGGGTTTTCCTATTGTTTACTCAAGGAGACGAATCAAGATGTAACCCAATGTTTAGAAACCTCTAAGGACATGAGTCCCAAGGGAAAGCAATAACATATGGATTGAGTCAATGATATTTGTCTCCAAGAGGGTTTGAAATTTGGATGATGTTAAGTGTTTTTTTTTATTTGTTTTTGATCAAGCAATGTATTTTCAAACTGACTCACAAGCAATGCAACATCCTAGCTTAATGGGTACATTTTTCTTGGTGGGCTTGCCTCATGCCCTTTGTAGAAGAGATGATTTTACATGCAACCAAGGATAAAATATAAAGGTATGTTAAGAATGAATTCTTAACCTCTATATTTCAACCAAGATCGGACATGGCAAGTAACTTCTTGGAATCTAAGTTCCAATGCACCACTTTGATAAACTTGCTCAATGGATCAATAGGCACTACAAAACAAGGGTTCTAGTTCGACTTTCCATTTGTAGGAGTTGACCCAACGTGGCAAGAGTTCCCTTGATTCCATCTTATCGGATTCAACCGTGATATTGGTGTTTCTTCCAATCCACATTTATACTGGTTGGAAATAATCTTGGCTTTAGAGTGTTACCAGTTGAGTGTTCCCTTGGGTGAGTACTTTTCCCCAAGGCAGGCCCTCTAGGATAAAAAAACAAGCAAAGACAAAATTTGTAACTCGATCAATCTTTGATAGCACAAAGACGAGAATGTACACGAAAATGCCCCTACCCGCATCGCACAAGATGTTCAATTTTAAACCCAAATCGGTGTGCATGGGTAATCATGTAATAATAATCTATCGTCACCAAAAGCCTTTTGATTCTCAAGATCACCGTGAGGCATGAGAGAAGCGACACGCCTTTTGATGATATTACCAGTAAATAATTACAAAATAATAAAAAGCACAAATTCATTTTAACCTTCAAAGCAATGATTTGATCGCTTTTAAAACACCAATCGAAAGTTAGTGTCCTAAGAAAAAAAAGGTAACAATTTCGTAAAAGTGTTTAAGTAAACACTAAAGTGTTAAAGAACACTTTAATCTTCTCAAGCCATCATCTTCGTTCCTCCTCCTTTTGTTTTCTTTCTTCGAATCACCTTCAAAAGTTTCAAAGCTATGATAGAGAATGAGATACGTTTGAAGATCAAATGTCTAAGTTCAAATAGAGGTGGTGAGTTTACTTCTTGGGAGTTCAATTCCTTCTGTGAAAAGCATGAAATCAAAAGATAGTTATCTACTCCCTAGACCCCTCAACAAAATGGAGTTGTTGAAAGAAAGAATGGAATAATTCTGGATGAGTTGCTAGAATAATGATGATAGAAGGAAATGTGCTTGACATCTATTGGAGAGAAGCTATAAACACTATTGTGTACACTCTAAATAGGGTAAATTTCAATGCTATTTCTAGTAAGACTCCTTTTGAGCTATGGTTTGGTTATAAGCCTACTATTAAATATTTCAAGATCTTTGGAAGTAGGTGTTATATTAAGAGAGATGAGGATATAGGAAATTTATTTTGATGCAAGAAGCGATGAAGGAATATTTCTTGGTTATTCTACCAAAAGCAAGTCTTATCGGTGCTATAATAGAAGATTGAGAAAAATGGTTGAAAGTGAAAATGTTAGAGTTGATGAGGACTCTACTAGATCATCCACGTACTGTGGATATCATTCAGATGACCAGTGAGATAGTACATACAAAGGAAAGAATGTGCAGACACAACATCAAACTCAAATTGTTCTGATAAATCAAGAAAGTTAGGAAGGAGAGACAAGTGAAAGTGCAGAAGAAAGAACAAAAGAACTAGAAGTGCGAGAGAATCCTAAAATTTTGAGGTATGTAAGGTTAAATCATTCTGAAAATCAAATTATAGGAGACAAGAATAAAGGTGTGTAGACTAGAAGAAGGATTGTGGAGGAGTATTGCCTGATTTCCCAGACTAAGCCCAAGAATTTCAATGATACTTGTAATGATGAACACTGGATGGAAGCTATGAAGGAAGAAGTAATGCAAATTGAAAAGAATAATACATGGATTCTTGTTCCCAGGCCAAAAGACTGAAAAGTGATTGGTACTAAGTGGGTCTTTCAGAATAAGCTGAATGAACAAGGTGAAGTGATCCAAAATAAAGCAAGACTGGTATGTAAAGAGTATTCACAAATGGAAGGTATTGATTTTGAAGAAACCTTTGCCCCTATTGCCAAAACTGATGTTGTAAGATTATTTTTTGCTTATGCTGCATATAAGAATTATAAAGTTTATCAAATGGATGTGAAACCAACCTTTCTGAATGGTGAATTGGAAGAAGAGGTATATGTTGAACAACCTAATGGATTTCAACTAAATGATGAGGAAGACATGGTTTTTCTTTTGAAGAAAGCTTTGTATGGACTTAAGCAAGCCCCCAGAGCCTAGTACATGCTAGAATGGATAAATACTTATTGAAGCTTGGATTCAGTAAAGGTACTGTTGACAACAACTTGTAATTTAAGTTGGATAATGACAAAGAGTTGATTATTGAGGTCTTTGTTGATGACATTATTTTTGGAGGAGATGACAATCTATGTATGAAATTTTATGATCAAATGAAAAGTGAATTTGAAATGAGTAATGATTGGAGAGATGAAATTCTTTTTGCGATTGCGAGTAACTCAATTAGAGAATGGGATTTTCATATCTTAGTCCAAATATGTGAGAGAGATGCTGAAGAAGTTTGGAACAGAATACTCAAAGCCTGTAGGTACACCCATGGTAACCAAATGTAAGCTAACACAAAATAATGATTCTCCTTTAAGGAAAATCAAACAAGATACAAGTCAATGATTGGTGGATTTTTGTACTTAACTAAGACCAAACCATACATCATGAATGTTGTGTGTATGGTAGATAGATATCAAGATGATCCAAAAGAGTCTCATGTGACTATTGTAAAGAGAATTTTTAGTTATCTGAAAGGAATAATTGATTTTAGACTTTGGTATCCTAAGGATGATGATCTTACTTTGAGTGCATATACTGATGCAGATTGGGAAAGAGATGTAGATGACAGGAAAAGTACTAGTGGTTGTGTTTTCCTCCTAGGGAAGAAGTTGGTGTCTTGGTTGAGTAAAAAGAAAATTACCATTTCCCTATCTACTGTTGAGGAAAAGTATATTGTTGTTGTAAACAGTTGTACTCAAGTGTTGCAGATGAAATAAATGCTGAAAGATATCAGAGTACTATATGAAGAGCCTATTACCATATACTATGAAAACTCAAGCGCAATAAACATATCAAATAATCTAGTGCTACACTCTAAGACCAAGCATATATCAATCAATTTTCACTTCTTGAGGGAGAAAGTGAATGAGAAATAAGTTAGATTGGAGTATGTGCCTACCAAAGAATAGGTTGCAGAAATTTTCACCAAGCCGCTGCTAAAGGATACTTTTGATTATATTAGATGGATGCTAGGGGTGATTACCCCTCCTGATATGAACTAGAGATGCATTTACTTGCATCAATCCATGTGCTTAATTGCTTCATTCTAATCCAGATTAATGTTTATGTGGTTGCTACTTAGGGGGATTAGTCAAATGTGTATATATGTGGTTCAGAGCTTGTATGTGGGAAGATAATGATTATCTTTGCCATTGATGTCAAAGGGGAAGAATATTCATGTGAAAAAATGATAATTATCTAGGTAGAAGAGCATTGCAGGGAGATCTTATGGAAGAGTTGAGGAGAAGAGTCAGAACCTAAGGAGGAGTAAGTGTTGTTGTGTTGATGAAATTTTTCACATCATGTGTTTCCATCAATGCCAAAGGGGGAGATTGTTGGATGTTTTGGTTGTGTTGTTGATATGTGGTTGTCATTAATGTCAACACTATTAGCATTGATTTTATTGAAGGTTGTATATGTCGAGGATATTGAGAAAATTGTAAAAGAAAGAATTGCAAGTTCACAATGGAATAGTGAAGGTCATGAAGGTGTCATACTCAATACGTTGGTGTTTAGTAGTTGTGGATTAAAGGGTTAATTGTTGAGTGTATCTATTCTATCCACCGGAAGTTTCAGAGGTTTGTGTGAAGATTTTATTGTGTTATGAGAAGTTGTGTTTTGATAGTGTTTATGTGGTTTCAATTAGTGTTTCTAATGGAATTTGAAGTGATTCTGCTAATCTTAGTTGTTGTGGATGTTTCTCTATTGTTTCCTTATCCTCATGGATGTTTCTAGATCATGCTCTATCTTTGTTGCATGTCCACGTTGATCGGTGTGTTCATGGTTGGTGATTTTTCTTTTGCATGTTTGAGTTTTTGTGTTCTTGGCCGACATGGTGGTGGTAACATGTTGTGGATCCTTGGAGATTAAAATTTTAATGTTTGGCACGCTCGATGATATTTTTCAGGTCTTCATTATGTTATAGTCGATAGTGGTTGATACGCATTGTAAATTTGGGCTGACTTTGTGAATATGCTTTATATTTTATTTTGGTCGACGAAGTTGTTGATGTAATTCATGTTGTGGATATATAAGAGAGATTTTTTTTTAATTGAAGTGTGTGTGCAAGTGGATGCTTGGTGTGCTCCTATGTATGTATGTGCAAATTTCATTTGAAGGAAGAGAAGAGTGTGTTGAAGTGAGCAAAAGAGTGAAGAATTGTGCTTAACTGGAACTATAATCAAGCTTTTGAAGAAGCTACTTTCTCAATTCAAACTTCGGATGGTTTTAATCTAAATCTCTTTGTAAGAAAGTGTGTCTTCCATTGTATTTGAGTAGTGAGCTCTAGGAAGTGTTCCTAAATGCATGTACATTCCCATTATTTTCTTATATTTTTAATAGGGTATAATATTGTGGACTGATCTCCATCGTGGTTTTTCCCATAACAGGGTTTCCACGTAAAATTCTTGGTGTTCTCTATGTTTTTTATGTGCTAATTGTTTATGGTTTATTGTTCATTCATCAGATCTGAGATTAAGTTAAGGTTTAAAAATTTTGAATATTCTGTGACAACTAATTCACCCGCCCTCTCATTTGTCTGTCCTTGTTTTTCCAACATGTCCTTATTATAAGCTTCCCAAAATGTATAATTTTAAACAAATTTGATTTTATTATTATATTTATTTTTTATTTCTTGTGAATGTAGGGTTTTCACCGAAAATCAAGCTCTTTGTTCTGCACATGTGGAAAAATAGAAGATTATCAAAAAAAATTAAAAAATATGAGTGCGCCAAATATTGGAGTTCTTGATCCAACAAAAAAAATTGCATTTCGATACATACAAAAAAGGTTATGTGTTATACGGTATACTTATGTATGAATTGTAATTGGTTTGAGTTCAAAACTTGATTAAGGAAAAAAATTCAATAAAACACTATGAAACCAATTGGAAGCACCAGATATCGTAGATACAAATCTAAATTCAAAAAAAATAGAATTTTATCCTTCATGGAAAAAAAGTTATGTGTTATACAGTGAGCATCACTCCTTATAAATGGTGTTTATTGAAAAAAAATAGTTTTTGAAGGAGATGGACAAAGAAGTGCCATCTAATTCCAAAAATTTTGAAAAAAATATATTTAGAATCTAAAGAAAAAATTTAGAAATCACTAGTTTGCATCATCTTCAAATTCCTCACAGTTTAGCTACTATACTGTGCCCGAAATTGAAGATTTAGTTAGAAAAAATTAGTTTAGTGTCTAGTTTGGCCAAAAATTGTAAACTAGTATTGTGGGATCACCCCTCGCTTGGGTGCATTTTCTTCCATTTGAAATACTTGATGAAGTGAAAATCGTTCGAAAGGATTCCTTGATGATGAATCGATTTGAGAAGGAAAGATCTCTTTTGTACTTTTGGACAACGTGTCCTTTCATTGGAGCCCCTTCTTCACACTGGGTTCCTAAGGGACCCCTTTGAAATTTTTCTAGCTTGTCGATGGTCTGCATGACTGTCCAGTTACTTTCCTATGTGGCTGCTTTCTGACATGTTCTATTTGTGGGTAAACATGTCGCTTTTGTTGGAAAGAGACATTGCACATGTCATTTGTTGTCATTGATGGAAACCCTAGTTATTGATTCGATCTACACATAATCATTTGATCATACCAGAAGTTAGATTAAAGATCAATGATTAACTATCAAGTCATAACAAAGCATCTAATAGAATTGTGTTCATCGATTCACATGTAATTTTTTGTTATCATTTTGAGTTGTGAATGTTAGGGAAGGTTGTTTGGTATATGATATCTAATATTCTTGAATATTAGAGCCTCGTATCGATTTTTTTGGAAGTTAGAAGATCCGATTAATCAATTTTTTGTTCAATAGTGCAAGAAGGCTGACTTGGTGGATGTAGCATGTTGCGGATATTCAAGGAGTAATTTTTTAAGTTTTCTTGTGTCTGAGCATGTTAATTTGGGTCCTCACTATGTTGTGGCTAACTTTGGTTGGTACACATTGAAAATTAATTGTAAATTGAGCCGACAATTTGTAAATATTTTTCTATTGTGTTGAACTTGACATGTAGCGATTAAATCTTTAGTTGTGGATATATATAAGTGATCATTTATATCTTTTTGAGGTATATGTGAAGCTTTTTGATGTATGTTATGAATTTCAAAGCGATTATGCATAGTTTCACTTCTGCATAAAATGATTTATGATGCAAGATAAAGCAGATAGAGTAGAAGAGCTAAATCAGATAGAAGTTCAAGAAATTGATTGATGAGCTTAACCAGAATTGTAATCAAGCATTAGTAGATGCTACTTTCTCAATTCAAATCTTTTGTATGTTATCCAAATATTTTTGTAAGATAGCGAGTCTTTATTTTTGTATTTGAGCAATGAGCTCTAGGCAGTGTGGCTAAATGCATGTGCATTCATTTTGTAAACACTTTTGAGTATACTCAAATCATATTGTGGATTGACCTCCACCATGGTTTTCCCCCTAACAGGGTTTCCACAAAAAAAATCCTTGTGTTATGGTGTTGTGGTTCCTTTTCTTATGTTCATGCATCCTTCTTTTGGTTGAATGTTATAAGTCCTTTAGAGATCAAATTAATACAGTTAAAAATTGCAAAACATTGATTCACCCCCCCTCTTAGTGTTCCTTGATTCCAACAATTGGTATCAGAGCCTAGTTCCTCGGAAGAAATTTAAAAGCTTGGGGAAGATCCTAGAAAGAGATTCAATGGATTCAAGTAGTTTGCAACAACTTTTGGTGGCATTGGATGATCTTGATTAGGAAAAAATTGAAGTTCAGGAATTGCAAGAAAATCTCATGAATGCTGAGAAATTCATTCAATCATTGAAAGACAAAATCAATTAGTCTAGGGAGAAGAGAAAGGAACTCTATGATTAGATTAAGCAAAAATAAATTAAAAGCATGGAAGATGAACACCTGAGTCAAGCCTTGAAGGAAAAGACAGAAGAATGTGAAAAGCTTACAAGTAATAATGTTGTCCTAAAGCATGAGATGGAAGCTATTATGATGAGGATGACGAAGGAGATTGAAGACAAAAAGAAGAATGAAGAGAATCTTGCTCAGTCCTTGAAGGAAAAACCTAAAAAATGTAGCCGAATTACTGATGGATTCAATCAGTTGGAGCTTGAATTAGAACAATCCAGACATAATGAAGAAAAGCTTGAAAAGTACATTGATGATCTCAGAGATGAACTTGCTACTACAAAATAATTTGAGGAGAAGTTCAAGATTAGCTCATCCAAGCTTGATGAACTGATTAAGAGTCAGATGATTGATGGTGACAAGTGAGGTCTTGGATATGAGAAGGGAGAAAGCTTTGGATCTAGACAAAGGAAATCAAATGAACAAAGTTGGAAGGTATCCAGTAAGATAACCTAATGCTCAAAGGTTCAATAGTTACTATTTTTCTTGCAATAAATTTGGTCATATGGCTACACAATGTAGAATTAGAATGAATTCAAGTTGTCCATCATTCTCTGGTTGGTGTTTCAATTACAACAAGTATGGTCATAAATCAAATGAATGCAAAAATATGTTGAACTCTTTCAATAGCAATGTCAAATGTTATACATGCAATAGATTTGGCTATATTTCTAACAAGTTCATATCAAGATAAAATAAATGGAACAACTGGTCTAGACAAAGAAATGTGGTGTGCTACAACTACAACAAATTCAGTCACACTAATAGATTATGCAGAAGCAGTAAGGGTCTGGTAAATAAAAGGAGGAACATGTAGAAGGATGAAAAGGGAAAAGGAAAAGTTACCACAGATGAGATCAGGAAGCAAATGAAGAATATATGGGTGAATAAGAGTCCTTTTGATGTAGGAAATAGTTTTGCACCAGAACCAGCTTCTGGTAATTCCTTCGAGTATTAGATTAAGGCCTCTAGCCTAGGGGGAGTTCTTAAGAAAAATCTTCAAACCCCCTTCTTGGTAGTTGGTACCGGGATATGGATGAGTGTATATCATCCACTTCTACTAATTGATTGATGAGCTATAGTTCACTTCAGAGCTCTCCAAAATTCTTCTTCTCAAAGTGAAAATTGGTAAATGAGGGATAGAAATGACTTTTTATTATTCACACACCTAACCTTTTCATTGCAATAATTTTTTTTCCCTAACTCATCTGGATACCCTGTTTCCATACTATGTGAAGGATAAATCTTTTGTGGACCTTCAACTCTACATAAATACTCTCTCCACTGAAGCTCCTAAAGTTATGACACCTGAAGAAGTTGAGATTCCTAAACACAAGCAAGGATCTATAGCTGAGGAAACAATGATTGAAGAAAAGAAGGTTGAAGTAAAGGAAGTTCCTGTGGAAGCAAGAGACACTGCAGAGGCAGTGAAGAAATTTCTGGAAGAGCAATAGGAAGAGCTTGACCTTAAATTGGGTGGAGGTTCTATTAATTTGGCTACTTTATCTTCGATTCATAAATTGAAATTTGTGTTATTTGCTCAGGCGAAGGATAGGGAAGAATTTTTTAAGTCTCACATTGAGGATAATGAGCTATTAAGTCTTGCATCTAAAATCATGGAGAGATTCACGCCTTCTCATGTTAAGGATCCATCTATTTCTCCCTTCGGTAAGCTAAAGAAGCTTATTTTAAATTCTGTAAGTACTCATTTTGAGTCCCTTGAGAAGTCAGTTGAGGACAAGGTACAAAAGGAATTTGATGGTAAAAGGTTCAATAGGATAAAGTGCATGATTGAGAATGACAAATCATTATTAGCTACCTATGTGAATAATATTCAAAGTTCACTATCTAAAGGAGGAAAGATCTATAAGTCATGTTTATCTTTGTCTAAATTTACTGAGGAAAATGAGAAGAAGATTAAGGATCATGAGAAACAATTAGCTGATATTTTTGAAGCCTTTGATCCTTTAATTATTTATGTTGGAAAACAAGAAGATTAGGTTATATCCCTACTTGACAAGATAAAAATTTTGAAGCATGATAATGATAAAATTGTGGAAAGAGCATGTGAGCTTGGAGGCCTAATTGGTTTGAAGATGGAAACAATGTTGAGTGCATTGAAGGAAGCACAAGATGCTTTGGCAGTCAGTGATCTAGCGAACCTTGAGTTTGTAGAGAGGCAATATTATCTATTATGTGGTCACATGATTATCTTGGAGAGTCTCAAGAAGGGTTGGGACAATAGTTTGAGCTTATTGAAGACCAATATTGTAGATATTTTCAATTTTGTGTAAGTTGTAGAAACAAATTTGTATATATGCAGTTTCAAGTTTTTGTATGATTTTTTGTTTGTGGATTTCCCCTCTTTGTCATTGATGACAAAGGAGGAGAGTAGAATAGTGAAAAATATATATTCATCTAAGTGGGAGTTGTAATTTTTGAGCTATGATTAAAGATATTTTTGATGTTTTGGATATTGCAAGTGTATTTATGTTGGTACTAATCTGACATAGTCATTTTTCACTAATTGTTGTCATCAATGCCAAAGGGGGAGATTGTTGGCAAGAGACACTGCACATGTCATCTGGTGTTTTCATTGACGGAAACCCTAGTCAGTGATTTGATTCGCACATTAGCATTTGATTGTACCAAAAGTCAAATTGAAGATCATTGATTAACTATCAAGTTAGAACAGAGCATCTGACAGAATTGTGTTCATCGATTAACATGAAATTTTTTGTTATCATTTTGAGTTGTGGATCTTAAGGAAGGTTTTTGGTATATGATCTATATTATCCTTGAATCTTAGAGCCTTGTATCGATTTGTGTGGAAGTTAGATGATTTGGTTGATCATTTTTTTGTTCAATAGTGCAAGAAGGTCGACTTCGTGGATGTAGCGTGTTTTAAATATTCGAGGAGTAATTTTTTTTTTTTTGTTTTGTTTTGAAGCATGTTAATTTGGGTTCTCACTATGTTGTGGCCAAATTTTGTTGTTACCCATTGAAAATTAATTGTGGATTGATCCGATAGTTTGTAAATATTTTTCTATTGTGTTGAAACTGGCATGTAGCGATTAAATATTTAGTTGCAAATATATATAAGTGATCATTTATATCTTTTTGAGGTATGTGTGAAGTGTTTTGATGTATGTTTCAAATGTCAGAGTGATTATGCACAGTTTCACTTGTGCATAAAAGGATTTGTGATGCAAGATAAAGAAGACATAGTAGAAGAGTTGAATCAGATAGAAGGTCAAGAAATCGATTAATGAGCTTAATCAAAATTGTAATTAGGAATTAGTAGATGCTACTTTCTCAATTCAAATCTTTTGGATGTTATCTAAATATTTTTGTAAGATAGTGAGTCTTCAATTTGTATTTGAGTAGTGAGCTGTAGGCAGTGTGCCTAAATGAATATGCATTCCTATTGTAAACACTTTTGAGTATCTCAGATCATATTGTGGATTGACCTCCATCTTGGTTTCTCCCCTAATAAGGTTTCCACGTAAAAAAATCCTTATGTTATGGTGTTCTAGTTACTTTTCTTATGTTCATGCATCCTTCTTTTGGTTGAATGTTTTAAGTGCTTTAGAGATTAGATTAATAAAGTTAAAAATTGCAGAACACTTATTCATCCCCCCTCTCAATTTTCCTTTATTCTAATAGATTTGCAAGTACACCTGTGAAGCGGCTTCTTAACTCTATAGAGTCCCCTTCATTTGGTTTCCTCCATGTGAGAGATCTTGGAGGATACCCTCCTTACAGGTCTACGGGTCTGTAAGGAACTTTCTTGGATTCCTTCATGTGAGAGATCCTGGGGGATGCCTCCTTGCAAGTCTATGGGTCTGTAAGGTGCTTTCTTGGCTTCCTTCATGTGAGAGAACTTTGGGGGACACTACCTTGCAGGCCTACGAGTTTTTAAGGAACTTTCTTGGCTTCCTTCATGTGAGAGATCTTGGAGGATACCCTCCTTGTAGGTTTATGGGTATGTAAGGCACTTTTTCTCAATTTCCTTCATGTGAGAGATCTTGAAGGATACATTCCTTGTAGGCCTACAGGTCTGTAAGGCACTTTCTCAGTTTCCTTCATGTGAGAGATCTTAGGGGTAACTTCCTTGTAGGCTTGAGAGCCTCTAAGTCACTTACTTCTTGGGGATTTCTTCATGTGAGAGATCTTAGGGGTCACTTCCTTGTAGGTCTACAGGCTTGTAAGACACTTTCATTCTTCAACTTCATAGTTTTGTGGAGCTATGAAGTCCTTTGCTTGTCCTGTACTCTTGAGCTTGCTTACTCATGTTCTACTTCATTGACGGTTTAGGTATACATTTCTAGCCTTACTCACTATTCGATCTACTTTATTGAGCACTCACAATATTCGAGCTTGCTAAATTGGGGGTAAAATGTATAGATGAAAATTTGCACCACTTGTACAAATTCCCCTTTTACACTTTCTCACCTTAGAAAACCAAATCTGAAGGTGAAATTCCACACCAACCCATTACCTTCATTTCATTTGGCATCTATTTTATGCATGGACAAAATAATAACTGTCATGGATGCTAGCGTGATGCACAAATGTCCACACAATGCACTTACATTCCTAACGGATTCCTATGTCTAAAGCTAGCTGAGGCGTTACACTTCCCATTGAGAGTGACTTGTAACGCCCCTCTTCAACGAACCGCCTTGAATATGGTCATTTTTCTCATCCCACATTCAAAAGCACTCTTCATTCTTCCATTTCATCCTCTAGCAAGTTCATCTCATCTTCTTCACAGCTTCTACAATCTCTCCAAGCATTCTATCATTCACTTCTTGCACTTCCAACAACACTTTTCACTCCATAGCAGTAGCAACAACACTCCATCAACTCCATAGAGAAAGTGTGGGAAAACACCATTGCAATACAGGCTTGATTCCTCTCATTTTCTCCTCCATTAGCTAGTGAGCTCTTGGTGGAGGTGGTAAGCTTTTCACTCCTCTCCTCTATTATCTTCTCAAGAGTAGCACATTACTATTTTGTAGTGTTATTGTGTTTCTTTACTTTCATTATCCTTTGTCATGTATTTCTCTATTGTTGCTATCTTGGTTGTTTGTGGAGGTGGAAACACCAAAGCAGGGGCCTAACTAATGCAAACCCCTATACAGTCCCCCAAAAATTTTCCTCTTTTTGTGTGTAGGTGGATGTGCTTTGTGGAGCTAACTGGTTAACGAGTACCTTTGTGAGATCATTCTTGTCACCTTAAATCTCATATACTTACTTTATCATATTCGTTCATATTTTTCCTACTTTATAATTTTGTTTTGGCCCTTTGGAAGTAACTAGCTATGTTAGTAGCTTGCTTTCTTGCGGTTCTTGTTGTCTTCCTAGTCCTTTGGTCATAAGAATGTCAACGCACCTAAGAGACACTAGTGTGTCGTGTTGTCATCCCAAAACCATGCTTTCATCCTCAGAAAAATAGCTACCTACGCACGCTGTCATCCGAGAACCATGCTTTCATCCTTAGACAGAGAGCTACTCGAAGTATAGTGTTGGACTTGAAAACTAGCTTGTCTAGCCCTGTTCTAAACCTTGGGTCTACAAAGTGGTTGCAATACTTTATAGTCCTCATCATTTTCATCCCTCATTTAAAACATCTCCTTTAAGCTAAGAAAAGTTAGGGAAGCCTTATGCTCTTGGCTCTCTTTGACCTGGGGCCTTGAACATGATTGGTCCCCCTCCCTTACAAGTCCATGTGTGTTTATGATTAAAAATTATGAAAATATTAAAAAAATTGTTTGTCAAAGGTCTTCCTAAGTCAAGAAGCACTAATAAAAATTAAATAATGAAGATTTGTAACTAATGAAATGGAAAGGGTGTGACTCCCCCAAACTTATGATATAAAAGGGGAGAGCATTTCATCCATGCCATCATTGAATCTAATCCAATTAAGAATATGACCTTAGATAATTTTTTAAGAAACATAAATTAGGCTATCAAGAACAATGATAAAAGTTGTGACCCTTCAAAAGAACATGACTCTGTTATAATGAAGGGTGGTGACTTTTTCAAGAAATAGATATAAAGGATAAATCAATTCATCGACATTAGAAAACATCAATCAAGAAATCAAACAATTTTCACCCATATATTTGATAAGAATCATAAAATAAAAGTACACAAAAGATTCTCAAGGAAGAAGCAATCAATATTAACCACTCAACTTAGTACTAAACTTGTACTTAAGTATTAATTTCTTATGGGAATGAGAGATGTTTGACTAAAACACTATAAGCTCCTTATTAGAAATAAACTTGCCTCAAACTTTGTTTCCATGTTTACACAAAATGAATCATACTTTATCTAAGGGAAAATTATTATTAAAACATCTAGTTTCTTTACACAAATGCAAAAGTGATTTTGGCACAAAGGAGTCGATCTTGATATTCACAACATTCCCACAATCCACCATGATTTTATATTTCAATAAGGCTAATGGAGAATTTGTATCATTACCTAGGATCATTGTAGTGATGAAATGAAAGAAAACATGTCTTAAGTAACAAATCTTGCCAATTTCCAAAATCTTGGTTTTGTTGTTGAGAGATATTCGGAAATAGCAGTACATAAGATAATAAAGTTTCCTCATACTTTAGAGGATGGTATTAACCTTATTAGTAGTATACTAATAACTACTCTCTAAGGATATCATTGCATAGCATAAAGTAAGACCTAATCAAATTATATCAAGGCATCGCAATAGAAACTAATTACATCGCTAGAAGGAACAATGTCTAAGGAGTATGAATCTATGAAGTTAATTTTGGTTTTGAGTATTGGAAAAAATGATTAAATGACAAACTAAAATTGCTTGAGGACAAGAAATCTTGGGTGGGAAAGACTATCATGTCCTCGAAATGGAACACTAAAATGACTAAGCATTGAAATGCAAATAAATAAATACAATACATATTAAAAACATAAATATTTACAAATATTAAAAATTTAATATTATTAAAATAATAGTAATATAATATTATAGATAATAATAATATATATATTCTGATATAAAATATATATATATATTAAAATAAAGAAATCTATAATATATCCCTTCGAAACACAATAATTAAAATTGTTAGACATTAATGATAAAAGCAAAGCAATGAAATTATTATGGACAACAATGAGTATTTAATGAAGGCATTAAAATATTATAAATTTATCAAATAGAATTAGGAAGGAAACAATCAAACCAAAACTAGTTAAAGGAAATGGTCAAACCTAAACTAGTTAAAGACAATGGTCAAACCAAAAGTCATGCCCATTCAAGATTACCTCCTTTCAAAGAGATGTGTCTCTTTGTGGAGATACAAGGATATTAAAGGAGAACATATTCCAAGAGTTTGGGGGCATCAATTCATCAACAAATATCTTCTAGTTATTAAATCAATAATCATCAGTCAACACCAGGAGAAATATCTACAACAAAGTACTAGCAAGGAAATAAGAACAACAAGAAGGAATATTACTAGATTTAACAACAAATATCATTATACAAACTTATGATCACCAAATTACATATGCACTCATGCAATTTTAAATAATAAATCTAATTGGATTTAAGAGCAAAGATATAATATGTAGATTTAAAAGATAAAATATGTAGATCTAAAAGACAAATATGCAATAGGGATGGAATAAAAGGAAATAGGAAAATAAATGGAGTTTCTTGATAATGCAGTAGTTTGGAAAGATCTATTGAATTCGAATATTATTATCATAAATATATTTGGGAGGTATGTTTAAATATAATTATAAATATATATATATTTATATTTTTTCATGTAAAAGGTAATCTTTGTAAATTTATATATATATAAGGTAATCTTTGTAAATTAATATCTATATAATTATACACGATTGTGTAATAATGATGCTTGTAGCAATTATTAATCCTTATTAGTAATCATTAACTTGTTCCAAAATAATCTATTTATTTCTCTTTAAGCAACATCTTCTTAATAGAAAGATAGATTGATCAGCTTCAAGAAAGTATTCCATCCAGGCATCAAAGGATTCAAATCTGAAATCTATAAGATATTACTACTTAGCACTTTGTTTGGTTATTGCAGTGGGGTGATCCCACAATAGTGGATTAAACTTTTTGACCAAACTTGACATTGAATTGAACTTTTTAAACTAAATTTTCACTTTTGGACACCTATAGCTGCTAAACTATGAGGAATTTGAAGATGATTCAACCTAATGATTTGTGACATTTTGTCTGTAGATTCTATTTAAAAAAAAAAATTGGAATCAAATTGCATTTATTTGTCCATCTCATTCAATAACTAGTTGTTAATAGTAAACACAATTTTTAAAGAGTGATGCTTACTATAGAACCCATAACTTTTTTTTTTTTTTTTTTTTTTTTTTTGTTTTTAGGCTAGGGAATCGGGTGCCACGACCCTATAGCTTCTGATGCACACATTAAACTTTTAGCATTGACCCGTGGCTGGTGTGACAAGCCCTCAGTGAGAATTTACCAAGGACGGGAGAGACTAGAACTTCATTGACCAGTGAGAGCCTTAAGCGGAATTACTTAGCCAGCCAGAATTAGGGCCCCGCTTTAACTCGCAACTTTTTCAATGAAGGATAAAATTCTTTTTTTTTTTAAATTTAGATTTGTAACTATTGTATATAGCTCCTTTTTTTGGTTTCATAGTGTCTTATTAAATATTTTTTCTTAATTAAGTTTTGAAGCCAAACTAATTACAATTTAGATATAAATTTACTATATAACACATAAATTTTTTGTATATATTGAAATTCAAATTTTTTTTGTTGGATCAAGGAAATCAATGCCAAGAGCATAGATATTTTTTCCAGGAATTTTTTTGGTAATCTACTATTTTTCCACATGTGAGGAATAGATAGCTTTTATTTTGGTGAAAAACCTACATTCACAAGAAATAAAAAATAAATATAATAATCAAATGTAATATATTTAAAATTATAATTTTTTGGAAGCTTATAATAACGACTAAATATTTAAAAAACATAAATTTTAAAGGAATTTATTTGATCCCCCAAAAGTTAAATAAAAAACGGTTTTATATCATTTTGATAGGTGTAGAGGAGACTCCATTATAGGTATGGTTTAAAACTAGTGTGGTTCTATCCAAGGGGGTTTGGTCTAAGGGGGTTTGATCAAAATATCTTCAATTAAAATACATGAAATGAAACCTTTCAAGGCTTAAATGATTATATTTTCTAAAAATATGTTATTTCACAAAAATTAGGATGTCCTAGAAAGTGTAACCCATTATTATGGCAACACTTAGTGTTGTATGAAATCTAATTTATAATAGTGTACTTGCAATACAAAATTTAATATAAGTGATTGTGATTGTTTAGTTAGATGTTCAAGATACTGACAATGCATTATTGTTATGACTACTTCCTTACATCAGTAAATATGATTAATACTTGTTTGTCACATGTCTTGAATATTTTAGCCATGACATATGAGACTAAGATTATAAGAGGGGTATGGTGATGGGGCACTCTCCTACATATTCCACCTCGAGATGGGGGAAAAAATAGTCCTGAGATGGGGATAAAGTAGTCCCAAGGAGGACAAGGGGGTATAGAGGGTGCTATGCCGTAGGCTTATGAGAGATGGGAATTCCAAGGAACCCTTTGTTTACTCTCACCCCTTCATCATGGTGAATCAACACATAAGGTCAAATCATAGAGAAAGGAAAATGGTTGGAAAGATAAGGGGATAATGGAAAGGGAACACCTCACTAGGTAGACCACCTCATATGGATGTCACAGGCCACATGGGTCTAAGAGCGATGGCATAGTCACTCTTGGGACTAGGGTAGAGGATCTGAGGCACCCCTTCAAGTCACGTTCTCCCATACTCTCCTATGGTTGAGCCCTCTAAAGACATTAAAATGCTTTGTGATTGAATGAATAATTTGGCCATGAATATAATATTATTTAATTATGATAATATACTAATTAGTATTATTGTGGTAATTGGTTATAATTTGCTAATTAGTGTCATTATGGTAAATTGTTTCTAATGTAGGTGGAGGGATTCAATTAGGTGAAATTTATTCTCTAACCCATTTTTTATTTAATTAAGGAATTATAGAAAAATTAGGGTATTCCTAGTTAGAGCACATTCCAAAATCAATACCCATTAAAACTTAATAACTCCTCCAATAGATGTGAGTAAAAAGGTGGGATAGTAGGAAAAGAGAGGCATGAACCAACAATGCCCAAGTATGATAAAACACACCAAAAATGCCTCCAAAGCTGCAAATCATCACACACGTACCAAAATATATCTAGAAGACAATATAACTTGCAAGACCTAAAAGAAACAAAGTAGCCATCACAAATATGAGCTCAACTACAACCCTTGAAATGGAGCTATACCACTATTCAGCTAGGAGATATCTTGAAATCTTGAAACTAAAGTTGACTGAGAGGGTGTTTCTCCTCAAAGTCCAAGGTGATAAATCTACATTTCGATAGCACTTTGTTATAAAAAATTAGCAATAACCAAATGAAAGCAAGTGAGGGCATACATGTAGGTTTTGAGATCCAGAAGTTTGAATCCCTTTTCTCTCCAAAAAGGGATTCCACACTTAAGAAGATAAACAAACTTTATTTAAAATCACTTAAGTCCTTATTTTTTGTGTCCACTATAGTTTTTCATAAAATTACTTTTTAGAAACAACTTAAGTCAACAAGTGCTAGGTGTGGTGGTCAAAGGGGGCCACTTAGACAATATATAAATTAACTTAAGTTGTAAACCTTGATTTTTCGATATCCAAGGATGGTGGATAAGCCAACTGCCAAAAGTATCAAGATTCCAACAATTACAACTACCACCACAATCAAAAATAGTAACCTTGCATTGAACTACTCCCAAGACCAATGCCAAAATTAACAATTACTAAATATATAATATTGCTAAAAATATTTAGTGTGTCCAAACTCAAAATAACTACATTCTGAGAAGTAGCTGTGACTTACTAAAAATATTAGTGACTTCCCACCAAGGATCTCAAAAATCTAGAAAGATCTAAAAAACCCTCTAGCAAACTCCTGCATCAACCTCTTGAAAAGCTAACAAGAAACCTCAAAAAATCTTGGAAATCCTAAATCACCTTTGAATATCCTATGGGAGGGACTCCAAAAATAGGCTAACAATCACTAAAAAGCATAGGGGTTAAAAGGGGACATTATAGGCTAACTCATCTTGGAAGGTCCACACAACTTTCAATACTATTTTGGCTCCTTCGTGGACCAAATCATTAACCATTTGTGCTCCAAAGACTTTAAAAATGGTCGCCACTAATAAATCTTAAAACCTTTTTTTGTATGTTCCTTTGTTCAATCCAATTTCCCTCCATTCACGAATTTTAATATATAGGGTCTTTATCCCCACCATTTAACCCTTTGTTCCAACTAATATTTTCCCTAATCTACCCTACACCTCCCCTTTTGGAGTTAACCCCCTTACAAATAATTGACAACTAGTGACTAAGAAGAGTCCTAAATCAAATTTAAAAAATGTTTAAGGTCTTAGCTTTTGGCATGAAGCTTATGTTTCCCCAAATTGGAGATCCCC
>VDFB02166490.1:0-62594 GCA_007258455.2 Sequoia sempervirens | reverse complement strand
TCTTATTTAGCATATCCTCCTCATTCTTAGAACTAGCCTTTATCTCTATGTTTTCTTCATCTTGGTCCTTGTCCATTTGTTTGGCATCTTCATCGTCTTCCTTAGAATCTTTTACCTCTTCCTTCTCTTGAAAATTATCCTCTTCTAGACTCTTCACTACTAATTGATTTATCTCCTATGTCCACCCATAAAACTACTTCCAATTCTTTTTGACTTAGATCCAAGGGTTCCTCCTATGTGGGGATAAATTCTTCATGTAAGGACCCATCTTCCTATTCTTCAAAGGACAACATTTTTCCTTTAGCATTTTGACTTGCTAGCTTGGTAGATCTTCTTTCTCCTTTTCCATTGCTAGTGTCTTCAACATACCCATCTGTTGGTATGGGACAATTGATGATGAAAATATTGTACACTTGCAACAAGAAATGGGGTTTGGGGCATTGCCCCAAAAACATATACTTTTTTAACACGTAAAGGTTTTCCTACTAACACGTTAAGGTTTTTTCCTGTTGACACGTCAAGGTTTTCCTATTAACACCTCAAATGAAAAATACTTTGTAAAACCCTAATTGTAGAAGCTTCCAAAAAGGCTTGTTATAAGCAGTTGGGATGTATGTTGCCGTATGACATTCACGAAATTGTAATATGTTTTGCACTAGATAATAAAATCATTGGGTGGTTGAGTTTCTGTGGATGTATCCCATATTGGGTGAACCACACTCAAATTCTGTGTTGATCTCTTTTGTGTTATTCTTCATTATTATTTTCTAGGTTATTTCATCTGCATATAATTGTTAATGTTTATTGCTCCAATCTGCCTAAACCCTAACACCACCCTCCCCTTCATCATGAATTTCAATGGTTACCTTCTTGGTAGTCCTTAACTCATCTTAATCTAGGAATTTTCATTTGGAGCTAGAAGGTTTAACCAAAACTTTCTTAACTTTAGAGGGTGGACCAGAAAAATCATTACCAACAGAAGGGATTTTTAGTGTCGAGGGTTTAGCATGGGTTTTCTTTGATTGAGAGGGAGGGGTAGAATGGGTTTTCTCCATGGAGAGGTCTTGTGGATCAGCTAAAGGAGGGTGATCACCCCTTATTAGGGAAGCAGGATTTAGGATGCCCAATTTCAGCTGTTGATATGTACTAGGGCTATTTTAGGGAAAATAGGGCTAATTATTCAGAGGTTCAATATGAAGGGGTTCCAAAGCATTCATAGGGCCCGAAAAAGGAGAAAGGGTAGAGACATGATTATAGATTCTTTGAATCAATCCTTGATGGAGATGGTACGAGGCACTTTTAGCCTTACATTGTTTCAGTGAAGAGAGCAAAAAAGGAGAATGCTGATTATCTCTTTTCTCCTCTAGTATGGTTCAAAAATAGAAAATGGTAGCATCCACAGTTGTGTATCTACCTTCTAAAGTAAACTACTTCATGATGTGGACACTTACCAGGCCATATGGCACCAAGAGTTTCTCATGGTCATAACAATTCTAGCATCTTTGTAGCTTCTCGTCCCCTTTGAGAAATCTTTGGGATTTCTTTGCACCTCTACCTCAACTTTGTTGACTACACACCCACAATTGCTCGCACCTAGAATGGAAGTTCATGCATCACAAGATTTGGAAATGAAGTAGGATTTATGTTAAGAAATATGATAATAATCATTAATTTGATGGGTAATGCAACTTTTTTCACATTGATATCCTAAAAGAGGGGATTGGTCTAAATTGAAAGGAGAAGGAGAGTTTGGGGTCACTTTGGTAACTTTACAATGAACACTTCCCTAATGGTCTAGAAGAACCTATAAGTGGGGCACTTCAAGTGTACATTTATTAGCTTCCACTTGTATCTACATTATCACTGTAGTGTAATAAAATGTATCCCTTTACATTTTCACACTTGTTTGGGTCGTCCCTACTAAAACATGGCTTATTTATGCCCTAATTGGTTGTATTTTGCATCCACAAGCCTAATTAAATGCATTTTTCTTAGGATAATCTTGAAATTTATCAAATGACAGATCATAATTCAATGTTTTGGGTTTTGTGTTCCAAATCTAGGGATCTAGGACTCATATGCCACCTTGTGTGTATGGGTCCCACCTAGGTCTCGGGGCTTGATTTTAAATGTTACATTAAACACAACACTTCTTGAAATTTGTGTCTGAGGTTTAAGCCACTAGGACTCATATGCCTAACCTAGCGTATGAGTTCCACTTTAACCTTTACTTACTTTGAATCAAATTCTTGGTAGGATTTTATTATCCTACATCTGATGTCAGCATGTAGTGTTGTAATTTCAAGAAATTAGGCATAAACAAGTATAATACAAGGTTATTTCACATATTTTCTCCTAGAAATTTTGAGAGATCATTCCTATAGAAAATTTATGAGATCAAGAGCATTCAAGAGAAAATCATCAAGCATTTGGAGCTACATTCAAGATTTAAGAATCATGTCAAATTCTTCGTGCATCATGTGTGTCTGTGAGCTAATATTTGTGATGTAGGTTTCATGATTCAAACAAGCATTCAAGAAAAAGTTTCAATCATTCAATAAAGAGTCAATATCCACATCCATTGGAGCAATTATTATGAATGCTTATTATGTTAAACAAGAGACAATGTATATAGAATGGTTAATATGTTAATTATTTAAATCATATTAGAATTAGGTATGTCAACTAGGTTGATCACTATAAACTATTGGAACCTTGTTACCATTATATAAATTTTATTGTATCATATAAAATGTTGTTATGGTTAATTACATTAGTTTGAGACATGACTATATTTGACAAATAAAATGATGCATCATCCTCTTTATCATACATCCACATGTCTATTAGTACATGTTTTTTCTAATATTTCCTAAACATTACAATAATAACTATAGTATTCACTAATTCTAGTCTCCAAACACTCAAAATCTCATAGACTACATAGAAGTAGCATCTCCAATGGATTTAATGGTGAAAGGAAAGAATATCATCACTAGAAAAGAAAAATAACTCTACTCCTAAATTGGAACCTAAAACTCATTTTTGAAAAAAATCTATTAGGTGGAGTTAAGAAAGTGGACTAGTCATGATATGGCATAAGTTAAGATATTTGGAATTGAATTAGGAAAAAAAAAAGAAAAAATAATAGAGGAACCAATCTTTGAGATATAAACAAACAACTAATAGATTTTCTATTCATTGCATGCAAGGAGAATTGAAAACTTGAGATTAGACTAGCAAAAACACAATATGTTCCATAGTGTTTTGAGCATAGCTTAAAAAAATATAATTCATCAATATACTATCTATACATAAAATATAATAAAAAAATATTCATATTCTTTTGACAATTTGATGAAGAAATTGGAGACTCTAATAAAGTTATTTTTCTCTTATAACAAAAAGATAATTATCACCATTACCCAATTGCCATATTTTGAAAAGCTTGTAAAAAAATTAGATACTCTAATAAAACCTTAACTTATATCTTATAAAAAATTATGCAATCATCACCTTTACCCAATTTAATATTTACCTAATTTCATCTTTACCCAATTTCATTGGATTCTAATCCTTCATGTGACTTGATCTAGTAAGCTAAAACAATCAAAATTTATATATTATTGAGGAAAATTCACAAAAAGTAGTAGAAAAAAATAAAAGAGCATATCTATGTGACCAACTCAAAACTTAAAATCTATTGGACTCCAAATTCTAATGAAGAAATCTCTCTTCTCTTCCATAGTGTCTCTTGAGATCCAATACTTTATATGATCCTTCAAAACTTCTACCAATTATAGCAAAATAGAAGTAAATTTATGTGTATGGAAAAGTGAAGAAAAACCAATATTTTAATACAATTTTCTTATTGACCCATCCCACTATGCAATATAAATCAATATTCTCACCAATATTTAGATTGTTCTTCTACCTCTACTTTACTCCTGATAGAATTAAAAGAAATATCTAGATCAAATTCATAAAATATTACTAGAAGTTTGATAGTATCACAAGTAGTATGGGATTCTTGCCATCATCATGATCGATGCATAAGATCGGGAAAAGGATGGGACATATGGTGTAGTGTACAATACAATGCCATTATTTTTCTATATGGGATACACTAAAAGGGTAGTAGTTAGTAACCCATTGTGGATGTGCTAGTCCTTATGTGTGTAATTGTGAGTCACCCACTATGTACTTGTATAGATGGCCTCGAGTTTTGTGCATATTGTTACTGATGCCCTTGCTAGTGATGACATCAAGTAGTATAAATTTCTTGATTATCATCACAAATGGTGGTTGATTAGGAAAATGATACACTTAAATTCCTTTTCCAAGTGATATATTCTTATAGGCTTATGTGATTGCGCACCAGGTAGTGGGTTGATGGATGCAATAAGTTGCACCCATTTCCACTTTAAATAGGATGTTGTATATGTAAACATGTGATGTAGGTGTAGATCATTCACACTGGATATATTTGATGTGTGTATATTGTATTGTGGATATATTTGATTAGTCACTATTGTATTGTGATATGCATATGAATTAGTCATTGTTGTATTGTGATATGTGTATGAGCTAGTGACTTTTATACTTATGATGTGTACATGAGCTAATCACTATTGTATTGTGATACACTTATGAGCTAGTCATTGCTATACCTATGATTTCTACATCAACTACTTGTCATTGTACTTGTGATCTATATCAACTAATCACCTTGTGTTATGTGATGTAAGCTCAAGACAATCATTGTGTGTGAACTTGAGAATTTTTGAAGGATTTTGAACCTTTGTGAATTTGTGTATCTATACATTAATGATTGGTATGAAACCAACACTTAATGAAAAAATGTTATCATTCTATTATAATTGGTCTAAATTTAAATCTTACATTTAATTAAGTCACGAGTTAAAAGCGAGATCAAAGATCTTATACAAGAGAGGATGAACCCCCTCTAACATTGACAAGTGTATAAACTATGAAGCCTCTGATTCCCAAAGGGGATACATAGGCAGGGTCATCATGAATGAACCATTGCTTAGGTTTAGGTCTAGGTCTAGGGATGGCCCTAACTTTGGGATCTTACCACCTTTGAGTGTAAACCTAAGTGGTGGCATAGAGTTGTTGCCACCATGGTGATTGGAGATGTTATGAAGTTGATACCTCTAAATTAGTTTGAAGATGCTTGGTCAACTAAGTTGGTAGTTGATGTAAATTGATTTAAAAAAAATTAGTAGTAATTGAGGTGAAAATTTTACATGGATGTATTTGTATTCCCACCTCTTACATGGACTCAAAAAATTAGAATCTTTTGACCATGAAAAAAATCTTGATCAAAATCAGAGAGAATGATCAAATAATCAATCATTCAATAACAATTTTACACCACATCCTTACTAAAAGAAAAGATAAATAATTATCATTACTTTTAGTAGCCAATATTTATCTCTGACCATGTCTAATTTTTAGAAAGTAAGCAATGATGTCAATTGAATCATTGAACAACATAATATGTTTATTGGAAATTCTTGCCGCCATTGAAAAACGTAATACATTGATTGGTGCAGACATTTAAAAACTGAATACGTTTATTGGAATTTCTCGCGGTTTAAAAAACTATGCAGAAACAAAAAAGAGGAAGAAAGATGGACTTCTAAGAGGAATAGGGGTTGCAAGTGAAAAACAGACAGAATACTTGTGTCACTGTCATCAGAGTTAGCAGCACGACAGCCATGGAACCAGCGAGCAGCTATGGTTTGGAAAAATATGCGCTTATAAACTCACTCCAGAGTTTCTTGTACTTTCTTTTGGTGTACTTATGCAACCCCATTCTGACATCATCAATTGATTTGCAGCCCTGAACATGGGTAATCCCTTTACCCAAATTGAAAAAGATCCGCCACTTGTTGGTTGCTTCCAAGGAAATTGTTAATCTGCGTTTCTTAGCACTGCAACATCCTCCTCCTTGTCTATCAGCTAATCCATAAGTAACACAAACTGAGTCATTGGCCTCTTACCATACCTTCCAAGGGCCACTTCCATTGCAGCAATGCTTCCTATCACTGAATATAACTGCGACGTTACCCTTATTTGTGGTAAGTAAAGTGTTGATGATTTCTCATCAAATCTTATCCGTCGAATGGCTGAAGAATGATCAAGCGATCTTGTTGAATCAACGCATTTCTCCAAACCAACTTGCATGTGATTGCGAGACGACGGCGGCACGTGCAGCACATCACTATCCCCAAAGGAGGCAACATTCGTGCCGATCATGCACCGGTAGACTACTTCGAGGACATGTTTCTTACAATACATGTTGTAAGAAACTCTAGCTTTCCACAGAATTCATGTGTGTCCGCACCCCAAAGCAGCATATTCATTAGGTTTTCTACTTTTTGTTTAGCGGCTTTTGCAGAACCTATCTGGAATTTGAGGAGATCCTTCAAAACCAGAGAGGTATTTGGTTTTCAAATAAAAGTATGTCGCTCATTAGTCTTTCTCTCGTAGGATTTTGAAGATCGACATCAAATACTGGATCATGCTTCCACTTAAATGTAGTCACTTCCTCTTCATAAAAACACTGAACATACTCAAATCGAGATACTCGAGTTTCATGTAAATGCTGAGCTTTCCTATTAACTTTTACATAATTAACAAGAAATTCATAAACAAAACATGCATCCCTGGTAACCATCCATGCTAATTCAATAAAAGTGAAGGGAATATGTTCACCATAGAACTCCCTAATCTTTTTGTCCTTGAGCAGTATGTGCTCTTCAACATTTGACTTGATAGAAACGTGTGGATTTCTCCTTTAGATCCTCTTTTGCATCCTTCGAACTGCCTTAGATTTGGACTTTTCCATGCCTTGGAGCTCCTTTTTCCCATAATGAAAAGGGCCAATGGAAACAAGATGTGGACTGTACAATCCATATTTGGAGTCTCGCGGTAGCCTTGGAATTCAGAAGATCTGAGCAGAGCTCACATCGGGTATATCCTCTTCATTCATTGTCAGCTCATACCCCAGTTGAATTACGCAGCTGCTACTACCGCAGCTGTGAAGGTTGCTCGAATTGATCTCAACTATTACCATTTCATCCCTGTCCATTTAGATTTATTATGTTCATATGGGCTGGGCTTAACCAGCACACTCTAAGCATTGACTGCTTAGGTGGCGCTGGTGGGCCCGCTTAGTCTGTTCCGTTCCCCTACCCATTTCCGTTCCACTAAACACTCTCCGTTACAGTTTAAACACTTGTCGTTACAGTCAGCGGTCAGCAGTTCCCGCGCGTGGAGAAAATCAAACTCAAAACTCAAACACTATTCCCCCGCAGCTGCAGAAGTTTAGTGGATGCCGTAAAGTGTCCTCAGGAGGTTGTCAGACTGTTTCACCGTATGCAACAAACAGGTCTCCTACCTGATCAGTATACTTTTTCCAGCATATTCCTAACCTGTGCCAAAACGGGAGAATTGGAACAGGTCTGGTAGACATGCTTTCAGAATGTGGAATCATAGACAAGGCTCCTAAGCAGTTCAACCAAATGCCTCAAAGAAATGTGGTTTCAATCAAATGCCAAGATTGCAGGAAATGCACAGAATGTTTTTTTTGAAAAGGCTTTAGGCGTTCATTTCAAGTAAATGCAATTGGCAAGTGTGAAGCCAACCCCTGCAACCTTTACCGGCATCCTCCCAGCCTGCACTAAATTGAGAGTTTTGGAGTAGCGTAAGGACATCCATCAAAGCATAAAGGATGGCTCAGGAATTTTGTCAGATGTTATAGTTGCTACTGCTCTAGTAGACGTGCATGCAAAAAGTGAAAGCATAGACAAGGCACGTGAACAGTTCATTAGCTTGTGATAGTTAAAGACAAATCCTAAGAAGAAATGCTTGCGGGTGCTCATTGACCATTCAATGTATATGATCTATGGTTCTAATTTATGAGCCAATCTTACATGATGATAATTCCTAGGTTGAATATCCATGAGTTCTTTTATACTTCAAATTTGGTCTTAATTCTCCAAAATGAGTTTAGTAATGACTACATAGGCCAACAAACTTTAAAGTATGTGTTGGTTCAATCAAGCATTTGATTTATTGTCAATGGAAGGTCAATAACTTAATAGGGGATTTGTAGGTAAATTTGACTACTTAGAGTTGAGTGTCTAATGAGGTAGGGAAAAGGATAATGCAATATCTAACCTTAAAAATGCAAGTGGTCATGCCACCATTAAGGCTCTAGCACTCTCGAGTTGACAAACGTAATTGTCGTAGGTGATAGCCAACATAAGTAAAGATGGAACTTCCCATATTAAATTCAAATATGATCTTCCTACACCACCATAATAATGAAATATAGTAGCATGCACCAATTTCCAAAAGAGAATCAAGTGCCATGAGGAGTGACCAAGATGGTGATAGGTGGCATGTTGGTATAAATTTTTTTGTCATTGGAATTGATGCTCATTTGGTGTAAGCCATGATGTTGACCATGACATTCTTTCTTTCTTTTTTCTAAACTTTTTTCTTCTAATCTAGCTATAAATGTATTGAGCTTTGTTGTGAGAATAATTATGTGTGAAGCCATGATATTTTATAGTTTTGAGCCTAAGAGATCCTATATTTATTTTTCTCTTGAGTCTTTGATAATGATTAAATTTTACAATTTGTTTTTCCTTTCACATCATTATTAAGTGTGTTCCTTTTGGAAATTAAGCTATTCTTGTTATTTATATTCCTTCTTTCATTTGGTTATCTCCTCCCCTATGTTTTTCATCTACTATGTTCATAATAAGAGTGAATCCATGCAATATAGGAAGGTATCCTCAAAAAGTGTGTTAAGAAGAGTGGATGGGATCACTATGATAGCAAGAACACTAGAAGGTGGGATAGATATTGAAGTGTCAAAGGATAGATTTATTCTATTAGAAGAGGAGGTCGAACACCTCAAATCATGTGAGGGTCATCTAGGGGCAAACTAGATCTTGTGAGGAGATCAAAGTAGTAGGGGATAGTAATGGGATAAATGATTTAGATATGATTAGGGTTGGTATTAGGGTGGGAATAGTAAGTTCTCACTACAATGGGTGAAAAATTGGTATAAGTGTAGGAGGAATGACATAAAAAGGATTAGAAATGATAGGGGAAGTGGAAGGGGAAGAAGAAGTATGGGTAATTAATAAAGTTGATAGAGTAGAGGGAACTAGGACAATGGGATGATATTAGGATTATAGGGAAGTTGAACATGAATAGGATGATGCTCTATGTTTGGGTCCATGTTAGGCATGGAGTAGGGAATATCATTAAGTCAAGGGAGTAGAAGTATGATATGAGATCTAGAAGGAATGAATGGTGGAGGAAGAGGGAAATAATGGACTAGGGAAGGCTACAAAAAATATAGATATTCTAGGTGGAGAATTGTCAAGAGTCAATATGTGCTCATTAGGAAATTCTAGGATCAATGGATGAGTGTTGATTTATCATGCTTTGACTAGCTAATTATTTAAAATAGTCTTTAAATTGCTTTACAATCCACATACTTGATGTCAAAAATTTTAAACATCATGAATCGTTTAGCCATGCATCTTGTTAGGAATTCCTCTCTATAAGATACTTGAGTGGATCAATTTGGGAAATCAGAACTGAATGTGGTGGTTAAGCATGCAATGTTAGAGATTTTTGTGAGGTGAAGACAATGTCCAAACATGATTTTTCATAGTTATGTAGTGGATTTCATATATGACCAACATTTTATTGATATATTAGACTACTCATTTTGGCCCTATTCATCATGATGTGGTAGAAGTGATCCCAAGGTGACTAGTGTAGTGGAAATGTAAAATAATGATTTGACTTGTTCTCCATAGGTTCCACAAATAGAGGTGATATATAAAGCTATTCTTTTATTTGACCAAAGGCCTTCTAACAAGATTCATCCCAATGAAAGCTAGTACTTTTATTAAGGGGATAGGACAATGGATAACATTTATTGGCTAGTTGTGCAATGGACCTATGGATAGCCTAAATATTTCCTTGGAGGCTATGGAGTTCTTAACATTTCTTAGTGGAGATATTCAATGATCATTACAACTTTAGTGGGATCCATATCTATGTTATTCCTAGAGACAATGAAGCCCAATATCTTACCCAATGTGTCCCCAAAGACTCATTTCTTTGAGTTGAGGCAATCCTTGTATTCTTGTATCCATCAAAATATTTTTGTGGAGGAGATGTAGGTGCTCATCCCTTCATTTTTATTTACTCAAGATGGCATCTACATAATATTACATGAAATCTTCATGGAATATTACTATCATAACTCTTTGATAGGTATCCCCAACATTTTTCAACCCAAATGACATGAACTAATAGCAAAATGCACCCCAACGAGTACTAAAAGTTATTTTATGCTAGTCTTCAAAAGAAATATATATCTAGTTGTAACCAACAAAGACATTCGTGCTATCAAAAGACACCATTGATTGGAATTTTTGTGACTAAATTTGAGGATTTTATCATGGCTATCAAATTAGGTTATGATAGTTATAAACTCTATGATAAATAACTTACTGATCAAAGCCTCCCTAAAGGGTATGATCTCATCATTTGTATAACTTAATATACCAAGTAAACTCAAAATAAAAAGAAAAGATGTATACTATTATGATTTAAAAAAATTATCTTTTTTCAAATTAGGTTATGATAGTAATAAAATCTACGATAAATAACTTACTTGATCAAAGCCTTCCTAAAGGGCATGACCTCATCAGTTGTTCCATAGGTATACAAAATATCATCAACAACAATAATGAATGTACCAAATTTGACACAACAAGATCTTGTTGCTATAAAGTTAGACTCATATAATCCACATGTATAACGAAAATAATATTCCACATCAATGCCTAAAGAAACTTAGTTTCTTCACAATCACCTCATCTCACCATCTAAACATTTGTATCACTACAAATATATAATTCAATTTAAAGGATAAACAACCATAAGTTTTCAATGAATGTAAACTTGACTCACTAGTTTAAGGCTAAATTAATGAGCATGCATACATAATGAATGATAGATTGAATGCTTTTATTGTAATTTTGATTCTATTCCTTTTCAATCTTCTAGAAAATTTTGTTGAGTTAATTCTTACAAAAAATTAATTATAAATTTGATATTAACTATATCACAAAGAAATTAGATATAGTTGTATTACTTGACCAATTGTTTGAGTTCATTTTGCTAGTGAGACTATAAGATACTGAAATCCACTATTGTTAATTCTAAAATATTTTTCTCCATTCAATTGGCACCCTAGAAAAGAAAGAATTATAAAAATAATTAAGATTTAATGAGCTTTAATTGAATTACCTTTCTATTTCAAAAAAGGTCATTAGGGCTTACTTATATCTATTCCCTCCAACAACATCCAAGCATTTGTGTCTTATCTAAATATTTGGATAGAGTTACATGCCTCCCATCTAGCTACTCTACATCTCCATGGGTATCTCATAACATACCTATAAGAAATAGAGAGTTATGATATCATTTGGTTGTTAACACACAATATGAACTTGAATAAAAATAGAATAATAGAAGGAGATTTTGTATGCTTTCCTCTACTAGAATTTGGGTTTAATTGTCTTTTCATTTGTCAATCTTTTTGAGTGCTTGTATTAGACCCAACGTGATTCTTATTTTGCTTTCAAATTATTTTGTAGGGAAAATGAACTACCTTTTTAATCCTCAAAGTTGTGAAATAAATTATTATAAAATAAATATAGAAACAAAAATCTCTATGTTCATATTTTCCCATTGCTAGACTTGAAAAATAATATGAAGACTTTAATAGAGAATTAACACATATTTGAAGACATAGGATATCCATTCACATGAAGAATTTGAAATCCCAATACATTAGTGTTGAGATAAATAGTGTCATTTTCTCTGCCCCAAAATTTTATCTTTTTCACTCCAATATCTAATGTGGTTGTAAGAATAACACATATTTAATTATCAAACATAATATAGAAGTGTAGGAGGAGAAGGAGATAATAAGGTGAAAGGGTAATAGACATACTTTTATATATAATTCAAAATTACTTTTATTTCTTCTTCAAAATATTTATCGATTCCAAACCCATGTCAGATATAATACTCTTACATTTTAATGTATTTGTAGAGGCTCGTATACTCTATGGAAACCATGACCCATGGTCCCTAATGATTGTAACAATGTTACCTAGCAATGAGATAAAAGTAAAGTATTAATTGACCAATTTGAATACTAAATCTAACAATTATTCCAACATTGTAGAAGATTCTAGATAGTTAAAAAAAGAGAGTATCCAATAGAAAATAGAGTATCTACTCATATCCACTTGCTTCATCAACAATAGGTAATTTTAGGACTCAAGGAGAATTTAGCCATGGCACAAAATCGAATGAAGCAACAGGTAGACCAACATTGTAGCGAAAGAAGTTTTGAAGTACATGGGATTGGATCTTCTTGAGATTGCAGCCTAATAAGCAAATCTCATTGAAGCAACAAAAGAAGATTAATAAGTTGTCTCCAAGGTATTATGGCCCATACCAAATCATGCAAAAGATCGGTAGTGTTGCCTACAAGCTAGAGTTACCACCAACAATAAAGATACATCCAATTTTTCATGTTTCTTGTTTGAAGAAGGTCATTGGGCATAATATTCCAACTCAAACAGTACTACCAGAGCTTGATGAAGAAGGAAGAATCGTTTTGGAACCAGAGTGCATCCGTCAAACATGCACGAAGAAGTTGAGGAACAATACTATCAAAGCTCGATGAAGAATGAAGAATCATTTTGGAACCATAGTGCTACAATTTATCATCAATAAATTATTTTATCTATTGTCCTAATGGAGCTAGAGGATCCATAATAAGTTTTGGTGATGTTTATTTAGAGTATTCAAAACATCCCCTACACTATCTCCTATTTTTACTTATTTTTAATATATACTCTCTTGTGGTTGTGTATAACACATCTCCTAGAAATTAAAATTCTTTAATTAGGATATGCATGTTAAGTTTGTGATTTGAAACTATAGGGTAGGGTGTAACAATCCCTAATCTATCTTTAGTATGAATATAAATATGTCCTTGGGAGTAATATAAGGTTTAAATTGGGTTCAAGTTCAATTCCTTTATTATCACTACATATTTGGGGATTGATTGAACCTTGTAACTTATTTGTTATGGTTAGTCATATATGTGTGTACTATCTTTGAAGAGAATGTTGTTTCCTAAAATTGAATCATTATGGCACCATTCTAATTTTTCATAAGATTATATATAAGAATTTAAACACCCATGGTTTGAATCTAATCACTTAAGTATATGATATAAATTTATGTTTATTTCAACAATTTATATTTAGCCAACTATAAGGCTATGGTTAAAATGCTAGATTTTTGTACATGTAGGCCTAGTTAGGAACTCAAATTTTAGACTATGACTACACCTAGTTATGAGAAAGTGGTAGCATATCTTGAAAAGTATAGCTTTTTATTCATTTGTATGAAATATATAGTTGATATACCACTTAAGTGGGAATTTATCCTTATAATTACTCGAGATATTTTAGAGATTATAATATTTATCTTGAGTTAAATCTTATTTTCTTGGGGTCTTGTGATTATTTTGTTCTTTTTAATTTCTTTATTGGATATTATTAATATATTTTATGTTTTTTATTTATCATAATTTTGTATTTAACAATGAGTTAGTAAGACCAAGGTAAGGTAGGTTGGGTGTTGGGTGGGGTCATGGCGATACCCCTAAGTCAACAAAAAAAATAGTGAGTTAATTAGAAAATATAACACGATGATTATGTTGTCATATGGAGTGTAATGACCCCATGGATATAATCAATAATATATATAAACATAAGTATGCATAAATATAAATCTATATGGATATAATCAATAATATATATAAACATAAGTATGCATAAATATAAATCTATCTTAAATAAAGATCAAAATGTGATGCTATTTGAATTCCTTTGTAATTGACCATTGTGGATGGAGTGACTAGTACTAAGCTTAGAAATATCCTTAAGCATGGAAGGGGAGCACAATAAGTGCACCTCGTTCCTTGTTCTTTTAAAATGAAAAGGTTTTTGATAGGAGAGAAATAAAAGAGGGATAGGAAAGTGAAAAACTGTGTGAGATTTACTAGTAAAACATGCAACATAATCAAGAGATTTATTTAGGTAATAATTGGATTTGGATTCCATAGTTACATTCTTGTTTGTGTAGTGCCCACCTATTCCTAGCATGGGATGTTAGTGGGAGAATTTTATTTCATATATGTTGAGATGTTAAATGATCATGGTTTGACATTATTATTTTAAGTCCTTATTTGTGTTTCCTCTATGGTTATTTTATTGTTATGCTTGTTGTCAATGGCACTGAAATGTATATGTGTGATTTGATGCCAAGGCCTTCTAAAAAGACTCATCCTAATGAAATCTAGTACTTTTCTTGAGGGGATAGGATAATGGATAAAATTTATTGGCTAGGTGCAATGAACTTATGGACAATGAAGCCCACTATCTTACCTAATGTGGCCCCAAAGACTAATTTCTTTGAGTTGAGGCATAACTTGTATTCATGTAGCCACCAAAAGATTCTTTGGAGGAGATCTAGGTGTCCATCCCTTCTTTTGTATTTACTCAAGATGGAATATACATAATATTGCATGATTTAATGTAGCATTTCATGGAATATTACTATCATAACTCTTTAATAGGTAGCCCCAACATTTTTCAACCCAAATGATATGACCTAATGGAAAAAGGAACACAAAGGAGTACTAAAAGTTATTTTATTCTAATATTAATTAGAAATATGTATCTAGTTGTAACTAGCAAAGACATCCATGGCTATCAAAATATTCCCTTTATTGGTCTATTTTGTGACTAAAGTTGAGGAGTTTATCATGGATATCAAAAGACACTTTTTTGTAATCATATTGGACAACTGGAACTATAAATCTTGGTGAGATGTAACATTGACACATTGCAAATGGATTCATCTTTTCTGCTATCTCTATGGACTATTTCTTCAACCTACATCATCATATCAGAAGAAACTTGTGTGGGATATTAAGATTGGTCATATCATAGGACCACACCTAGATGGTCATTATTGGCATTGGATGTCTTTGTGACATTTGGGCCACACTCTAGGAGATGTAATTCTATGTCTCACCTTGGTCTATATAATAAAAAAGTTCTCTTTTTGTTCTTAACTCATTCTCATAGTATACTTGTATCCTTTGGTATAATAGCATTATTCTCTCATATTTGATCTCTCTTGTGCTTTCACTGTAACTCCTATATTTTAGGTGGCTATATCTTCAACCAAATATTTCATGGTATAGATAATTTTATACCAACTCATACATTAAACAATCATGAAAAGGATAATCCTAATAATATTGTAAAATTATGGTTGTCAAGACTTGTGAACACATTTTATTTAGAATTGTTTGTTCAAAGACATTTGTGCATTTCTATCAATATGTCATCAAATTTTCCTTCCAAGTGTTATTCTTCCATATAAAATTATAAATAAATAATCTTTAAGGTATGTTTATTGACCATTTCTAAAATGTTTCATATTTTTGTATGTATCATTCATAATATAATTTAATATATTTCTTATTTAGTAAGAAATGTGTAACAATTTTGTCTATGATATTTTCAATTGTTGAGAGATGGTTCACTTCTCCTAACAATTTGAGTAATACAATAATTTAATAAAGGAAATAATACTCCCTTGCAAGTACTAACCAGCTCATCAAATATTTCATGTATCATGAAATCAATTTAAATATAGGCTATCAATATAAAAGGTACATAATCCTAATCTATCATATGTGTTAGAATCACAACCATCATAAATATTCACTATTGCACTAGTTTATTAGTGCATGTTGGAACAACCTAAGTAGGAATAAAGTACCTCAAAATATTTGGAGTCATTGATTAAACATACAATTCATAATTATAATAAATCAAAATTTATACTATGAAATATGATAGATAAGTACCTAAAAATCTTTGGATTCATCAATTAATTGACAAACCAAGGCTACACTACTTTCAAACTTATTAACTTTCTTCAAAATATCATTTGGGAAAAAGGTGTCAATTAAAATCAAGGGAAATAATGTAGCCACATGAACACTAGAAGATATCAAGGAATTCTAAATCACAACCATCATAAATATTCACTATTGCACTAGTTGTTTATTGGTGCACGTTGGAACAACCCAAGTAGGAATGAAGTACCTACAAATATCTGGAGTCATTGATTAAACATATAATTCATAATTATAATAAATCCAAATTTATACTATGAAATATGATAGTTAAGTACCTAAAAATCTTTGGATTCATCGATTAATTGACAAAACAAGGCTACACTACTTTCAAACTTATTAACTTTCTTCAAAATATCATTTGGGAAACAAGTGCCAATTAAAATCAAGGGAAATAATGTAGCCACATGAACACTAGAAGATATCAAGGAATTCTTTAAATACTTACATAAAGTTGGATGATAGTAATTAGTGATCCATTTAGCATCTTAGAATTTTTCCCAAATTAGAGTCTTCCACTACAATATGAGATATGGAATAAAACTTAAAATTAATAACATTAAATAATTTTTTAGAGAATCATAATGCATAAAATTAATATGTATAGATTTATAAACATCAACTTGTTAATAAATCACAACCTATAACCTAAATAATCTCTCATCCATTGTTGCACACAAGGAGCATGTATCGTTTTAGCCTTAATAGCTATAATCATATATGTTTTATGAGAAAATTGAAGACTAATTTGTATATAGTATGGAATTTGACCCATCATTAGCATATCCCAAGTACATATTGAAGTTAGAAGCTAAACTCAAAATAAAAAGATAAGACATATATTATTATTCAATTTTTTTAAAATATTTTATTTTCAAAATTTAGGTTATGATAGTAATAAACTCTACGATAAATAACTTACTTGATCAAAGCCTCCCTAAAGGGTATGAGCTCATCAATTGTATAACTTCATATAACAAGTAAACTAGAAATAAAAAGATAAGACATACATTATTATGATTTAAATTTTGTGTTTTTTGAAGAGGGTACAAGTTGGAGAATTTTTTTATATTACTAATACCTTTAGATTAAGGTATAATTGACCTTTATAGCTCTTAGTCCTCCAAAATTTGCTTTATGGACACCTAAGATAGAAATTTCAATTTATTGTTCATTTAATTTCCTACATAATAATATGTTTGCATGGGATTTGGATATAAAATTTAATGAATGGCGGCAACCTATTTTTAATCACGTTCATGTGTAGAAAACTACTAGATTCCCAAAGGAATTGGAGAAAGGAATAAAATAAATAGTAGGTAGGTGGCTATTCCCTAATCACACTTGAATTTGAGTTGAAGAAGGAGATTCATTGATGTCTTGATTCGTCCATGGTATGTTTCTTCATATCTCCTAATTGAACTACATGAAGTGTATTTTTGTAAATCTTGCTTTTTACTTAAAAATTTGAAGACAAACACATTTTCTAACTCTCTTAATAAAAATGTGCAAACTAATATATAGTACTTAATTGCTATCTCCTTTTTGTTTTCCAACATTTCAGTTGGAAACCAAATCTTGCTAGCCTTATATTCAATAAATGAATAAATGTATATTTAAAAACCAGACTCTTATCACTAATGCTATTGTCTTTCCAATAAATGGAAATAATTTTTTAAAGGTAGCAATCTACAATATGTTGAAAAGTATATTAACACAACATATAAATATAATGTATAGAGTATTGTTTCAATAGTTCAAAATACCTCTTTTGATGGAAATTGAGAAAATAATAATAATAATTTGTATTCAAAAGGTCAATGCCATCTCCAAACAGGCAATGTTCTTCATCATAGAAGGTTGAATATATAACAATGATTTTGATATCACTTGTTAGCAAAGCTTCTCAAAGGAAGCTGGAGCAACAATGGTGTGCTTAAATATAAGCAATGAAAACAAACAAACTATCAAAATAAAACCAAGTCAAACAAACCAAATTTATATGAAAGCCAGGTCAACAAGCTTGTCGTGTTGAACAAAATTATGAAGTTATGATTTTTTTGAGTGGATAGAAACTTCTTCCAACTACCATTTCGGTATCTTACAAAGAAATGCAAGGCAGAAGAAGCATCCAATGGGCCTACCTCCACGCGCACTGACCCACATTTTAAAATAAGTTCCTTTGTCCTCTTCCAATTCACAAATCAACGTTTTCCTATTTTTTGCTGCAACTTCTTAGGAAAATAATTCATATCTTGGAAAAAGAAAAGGAAAAAAAATTCAGGCAAAGAAATCAAGGAGAAAATGGAGAGCCAAAGCTCTTAGATGGCGGGATTCTTGCATTCTAGATTCAAGGTCATGAGGGTCATTAATGTTGTACTCATACAAATGACTGTCTATCTTGGAATACTATCTCAGGAAAGAATCTCTGGGTTTGGTCTGTTGAAAATTTCTGGAGGCATTACCCTGTTTTGTGCTGTGGGGATGGCTCTATTTCGTGTGTTTGCAAAGTCAAGAATTAGTGAAAATGCCATAATTTTTCATTCATCTATGGGTTAGCAAGGCAAGGGAATTTGCTGGCATGTTTTTCCATCCTCATAGGAAAATGTGTGTTTTGAAGCAGGTTTTCGGCTCCAAAATTTTTTAATGTAAATTGAGATTGCATTTTCCATTTACAACATTGTTAGTTACGTGATTTTAATCTAATCACATTTCTACAAGGCATTCTACGAGACCACATTTCTTTGAGGAATTTTGTCGAACAATTCATGTGCCTCATTTATACTTTCACTTTCAACATACACATTTTCTCTAGCCTTTATTCTTTTATGGATGCCCATACGCTGCTCCAAAGCTTTCATTTTTCCACTAAAGGTTGTAGAGGCTGGCTTCGCATTTGCCAATTTTTGCTTGAAATGAACGTTTTTAAAGCCTTTTTCATAAAATCTATTTTGTGCATATACTGCAATCATGGCATTCCGTGAAACTGCATTTCTTTGACACATTCGGTTAAAAAACTCACTAACTACATCTGATTAAAGCCCCCTAAGGATACGTAAACCCTGTTCCAATCCTCCCAATTTGGCACAGGTTGGGAATATGCTGGCATATGTATAATGATCGGGTTAGAGACCTATTTGTTGCATACAGTGAAACAATGCAACTCCCTCAAGACACTTTATGGCATCCACTAAACTTCTGCAGCTGTGCGGGAACTGTTTGAGATTTGAGTTTGAATTTCTTCACGCACGGGAACAGTGTTTGAGATTTGAATTTGGTTTTCTTCATGCGTAGGACCTGTTGACCGCTAGCTGCAACGACGAGTGTTACACTATAACGGTGAGTGTTTATTGGAACATAAATGGTGGGGGAACAAAACATATTAGGTGGGCCCACCATAACACTCTAAGCGGTCAACGCTTAGAATGTGCTGGTTAAGCCAGCTTGTTGAGGGGTAGTCCCTTTGAGAGAGCATTAAATAAATTACAGAGATTGGTGGAAATTAAAAGAACTACTAGGAAAAATATAGTCCATCAAACTTATAATCAATATGTTGTGACGTTGCCAAATTTTCTTTGCAGAGTTTTTTTCTTTCACCAATTTTTTCTAGTCCAACAATCAGTCAAACATTTTTATTATTGGAAAGAAGAACAAAGAAAATAAATATTAATGTCCAAGGTATCTTTTAGTATTGTAGCGGGATTAGCAAAGCCTTGCATCGCTCCGTTAGACTTGTAAATCAGCTTGGTATGGATGAGACAATAATAATTCTGGAGGAATTATAAGGTGAAAAACTATGCGTCTATGGTTTTGGTTATAAGATGAAAAAGTGATTACATTTAAATAAATTATTTGTTTTAACTTTTATGATTTTTAGATTTAAATTTGAAGTCTATTTTATTTTTCTTTGTAACTATTGTGTTCGAATTTGATTTATCAAAGATTTTGTTTGTGATTTTTGATGTTATATTTAAAAAGGTAATTGTAATTATCTTGATAAATATTTGTTTAATTATGCATAGTTGATCAGATACATAAATGAATGGTTGAGATTAAGCCTTATAGATCTAGGGTTGACTGCACTTGATTCTCTCTCCCTCTCTCTCTCCCTCTCTCTCTATATATATCCAAGACTTTATTTATTTATTTTAGTTGGTGTTTATCCTTTAAAGAAAATTATGAAGGTTAACCATGATCCATGTAAAATATTCAAAGACATTCACATTAATGTGTATTTAGTATATTATTTTTTTATTTGATTTGATTTTTCTTTTACAGAGTAAAAGGTGTTGATAAAGTGAGAAGATATATTTTTTCTCATCGACATTTTCATCAATTGGCTATTTTCTCAATGTTGGATTGTAAAATCTTAGGTTAAGAGGAAAACAAAACATTGTCTAACTAACTAAACAACTATTAGAAATTCCACTTGATAATTGAATCTATGATATGATTATTCCAAGGTGGTTTTAGGAATTGGGGCTATATAGAGATAACACCCAAATAAGTGGTTGTGCTAGAGAGATGCAAGGATTTCCAAAGATTTTTAAAAAATTTATAGGTGATTTAGGAGGCTTATTTAGGTTCACCTTTTTGTGTGCCTTAAATATATGCACATAACTTATTGAATGTACATACATTGATATAATCAAATTTTAATGGTTCTATCTCAATAGGGTTAAAAAGTATGTCTCAAAAATTAATTCTATTGTTTCATTATGCTCATGTGGAGGTGGTGACAATGCATGACTATAATGTGTCTCTGGGTGATCCCACAATACTGGTTTACAATTTTTTGGCCAAATTGGACACTAAACTGATTTTTTCTAATTAAATCTTCACTTTTGGGCACCTATAGCGGCTAAACTACGAGGAATCTGAAGATGATGCAAACTAGTGATTTGTGAAATTTTGATAGTAGATTCTAAATATATTTTTTTCAAAATTTTTGGAATTAGATTGCACTTATTTTTCCATCTCCTTCAAAAACTAGTTTTCTTCCAGTAAACACCATTTTTAAGGAGTGACGCTCACTATATACAACATAAATTTTTTTTCATGAAGGATAAAGTTCTATTTTTTTCTAATTTAGATTTGTCACTATGATATATAGTTCTTTCATTTGGTTTCATAGTGTTTTATTGAATATTTTTTCTTTAATCAAATTTCAAAGTCAAACTGATTACAATTCAGACATAGGCGGACTGTATACAACATATATTTTTTTGTATGTATCAAAATTCATTTTTTTTTGTTGGAGATTAAGGACTTCAATATCTAGTGCACTGATATTTTTCAATTTATTTTTTGATAATCTGCTATTTTTCCACATGTGCAAAACAAAGAGCTTGATTTTTGGTGAAAAACCTCTGTTTAATCAAACTAAAAAAACAAATACATAATAAAACCAAAAAATATTAAAATTATATTCGTTAGATAGCTTGTTTCGAGGACTACCATCATCCAGTTGGGTCTTTGAAGTCTCCTCCATTTTCATCCTCAACTCGAGCTTCGAAGGGCGAAATTCTAGAGAATTTTGGTGCCAGAGGAGGAGAAGTGGGAAAAGGGAGGTTCGAGTGAACGCCCTTTCCGCAAAATTTTTCTTTTATTTTTTTCCCAGGAAATGTGGGACCCAACATTTAATGGGTTTGTTCGAAGGGGGGTTCTTTTTGGTTCGCTCAAACCAAATGTTTGTTTGAACCCCCAAAAACCAATTTTTTTTCCATGGGGGCATTTTTTGCAATTTTCCTTCCTCACTGGAATTGTAAACCATTTTTGTGGGTTTACCCCTCTCTAAGAATAAATTTATTTTATACATGTGAACTATCCTCTATCATTTCATTGTGTACATGTGGAGATGATGATAATGTACGATTATGATGCATATCTCTATTAAAAGAAATAATTATGTAAATATATCAATAGAAATTTTATCTTTGTGTGATGTTAGAAAAAAGGATCTATGGTTTAAATCAAAATTCTTCCAAATTCACAAGGGAAAAGACTAAAATTGATCTCAAAAACCCACTTGGGTACTAACCTCAATGGTGGATAAAGGTTTTAGTCCTTTGGTGTATTGTTTTTTTGATTAGGATGAATTGGTTATTAATTGATTTAAATTGACAATGAAAAGATGTACCTAGGTTAACTAGGAAAGTGCAACAAACTATTTCATGATTTCAAGAAAATAGAGGACTGAGAGCTAGAAATAGAATTCATATGAGTAAAATGAAAACACAAAAGAACTCAACATATAAATTTGATCCTGAGTTGACTAGATAGGGACACTAGGTGCTCTAAACCTATAATGTAGTTGTTTAGAATCAAAATTTAGATTTTAGTTGGTCCCTATTCGTGTAATTTTTCCTCTCTATGTTCAGTGTTGAAATTTTGTTTGTCGCTAATAAATTCTACTTTCCCTAATTCTTTGACAAATAGGACCTGATTTCTTGAATGAGATATTATGTCTTTAATCACCTTCCAAAGCCACTTTAGATATGTAACATACACATATGAAATAGAGGAAAGGATTGTGTCGTATAGGCCTGCTTGCTTATGTCAAACCATGTTTTGGTATTTCTACCTCCACTATGGCTATGATGATGTAAAAGAGAGCCTACCCTTAGTTGGTAAAAGGCTAATGGATAAATAGAATGATAAATTGATAAATGTTTCCACTTCCCACTCAGATCTAAATTCCTTGATGGACTAAAGTCATTGTAGTCATCACCTTCAAGGAGAAATTGATGCTTGATTTGAAGTCCTACAAGTGCTAGTACTCAAAATAAATGAACAAAAAAATGAATGAAATCACATGAAACTTGATGCACTGCTAACATGATGCTTGACTGAAATAATGCAACAATAATTCTGTCGATTCTTCTCTTGATTGCTTTTAGGATGCTCAATTATGATCTCAATTTTCTTAGGTTTTTTCTAGGTTGTACTTGGATTTCAAATGATGAAAAAGAAATATTTATATGTAATTCTTCTAATTTCCTAAAAATCAATTACTAATAGCCAAAAAATGAATTTAAATTTGTAAATGTTAAAATGTTGACAATAAAATATTTAAATTGGAGCTAAAATAGGCTAGACAAGGGTGTTGGATGCCCTAGTCCAAACCTATTTTGTGGCTATAAGTGTCGTGAATTAAATAATAAATATTAATTTCAAATTTAAACAAATTTCTCAAAAATGACAACAAAATGGGTAATTAATTTAAACATAATTAAACCTGATTGCATAGGGGGGATCTAAACCTAGTGTGAAATTTTCAAGGGTGACAATTTACAACACTACAATATGAAGAAGAAGTCTAAGATGTTGTTATTCATGTTCCATATAAGCTTGCTTTCGAGATTTTCTAAAATATATTTCTTTCTTAACACATTAAAGAAATTATCAAGAGAATGTATGGCTTAATTTTTATCCTCTATAAATTTTGTTACATTAAATATATTGAGTTACATATAAATCTATTGTAATATTTGTGGGAGATCTATTTTTAATTTTTTTCTCTAATTAAGAGTGGTGTATTTAAGTTAAATAAAATTTTATTTATATAATCTCACTTCACATTTACAATAATGGACCTTAATTTACTCTTATTGATGTTCATAGTGTATTTACCAATATTTAGGTCCATTTATCCTTCAAACATCACTTATCCTTACTTCTCCATCTTATCCTTTTCTTAATAACTAAATGTTTGATCATCATAAATGTCTTTGAAAAACCATCCTTTCCCACATTATTGTTGGATTCTAGTAGTTAATTTCTTAAACCATTTCCCTAGATCTTAATTCTAAAATTGAAGTTGAGGAACCCAATATGATTGATGTAACTTTGAACTATTTAATTATTGTAAATATTCTCATTTTATGCTAAAATATAAATAAAAATGTGTTATCTTTAAGAGGTTGTGCAATGTGTGATTTCATTAGAGGAGGCATTCTCTACTTGATGATACTTTGGGTGTTTGTTCTCCTTTAAAATTTTACTTAATTTAGTTTGTGTTAGTCTTCAACACAAGTGATATGTAGTATGATTTTGAATGCTAATCCCCCAAACTTTGAGTTTATTTTTTTAATACCCATGATTTAGGAATAATATGTCACTTACGTAAAAAAATCTAACATTTAATTTTTGTACATAGCACTATCAATATTGAAACTTGTTTATAATCTATAATGTTATAATTAAGTGATGAAAATTAATTATTTCAAAATTATTGAAATTTGAATATGATCAACTTGTGCGACTAACCATATTGGTAAATTCTATCTTCCCATTTGGCTCACAATAGTTAAAGAAATATTATAGTATGGATGATATATAAAAAATAATAATTTAAAAAATAACCATAACCAAATTAATGTTTAAAGGGTAAAAAATCCCATCAAATTAAATGTATACATAGTATAGGAAGGACTATTTTTAAAAGATAAATATGTGGTAGGGAATGTGTAATTGGATATATAAGGTGAATCATGAGACTAAATTAGATGGTTGTATTTAAGTAGCTTTACCATAAAATGCAATTATTATTTTTCAAAAAAGAGGGTAAAAAATTATTGCAACCAGAAAATTAGTAGTACAAGTAATCATGGTCCAATATAGGCACCCGAGAGGAAACTAAGAAACTCAAAACCCATAGAAAGTATAGAAAAAAATACAACTAGACCATCCACCAAGAAACATCAACCACCTATATCCTCCAAGAGAAGCCTCTCAAGATCTTGGGAATAATCTTGGGATAATTGCTCCCACCCTTCAACCTTCCAACCACCAATCTACTCTAAGGCCCATTTGGAAAAAAAATCAGTAATCTTATTCCACTCTCGAGGGGTATGGAAGAAGGAGACAAACTCCAACATAGAGATTAGACATAGAATATGGCTAACAACAAAAGCAAGTTGCCAATTAACCTCATCCAAATTTTGCTCAGTCAAGAAGTTGACCATTATTTGAGAGTTTGACTCATAGATAACCTTTTGTCACTCAAGAGCACAAGCTCTCTCAATCGCAACCAAAATTTCCAAACCTTCCATGAGGTTGTTGAAATGCTACCCCTTATGAATAGAAAAGAAGAAAATGTCCCTGATTGAACTATCTCTTCCAATACCACCAATCGCAACAGGCCTAGGATTTCCACTTGAAGAAACATCCATGTTGACTTTTAAAACATCCCCTGAAGGAAGGGACCATCCCCCATCTCTTTGAACCTTTCTTTTGGGTTGACGCCCCCTTCTAATACAAAAAGAATTAAACGTCAAACCGCATAGACTCAACTATTCACAATCTCTTCACCTCCCCTTTCCAAAGGATAAGACACTTCACACTTAGCTTCCATTGTCTCTTGTATCATATTGACAACCCTTTTCCAAACTTGTTGAATCATCAGCTTGTTGCCACAAAAAATCTTGTTATTCCTCTCAAGCCAGATCTGCCAAAGGATAAAAATGGGACCAATATTCCAAATGATTTGGAGGAAAGAAGTTTTTGTCGAAGGCCTCCCCAAGCTATTATAGAAATCAATTAGAGAAGAATCATGAACATAGGGCTACCTCTAAATACCCAACCAAAAGTGCCAAATAAGCATAGAAAATGAACATCAGAAGAACAAGTGGGTTGGATCCTCCTCAAAGTAGCTATAGAGAGCACAAATTGATGGACCATGGAAACCATTCTTGTAAATATTATTCCAAGTCAAACATCTATTCTAGGCAAGCCTCCAAATGAAGCAATTACACTTGGGCCGAGAAAAAATTGTTTCAAACATTTTTCCACCATCAAAATTCAACCCCTCATACTTCTAACAGATCAACTCCTAATAGCCACTAGCCACCATGTATGCCCCCTTAAGGCCAAGGCTCCATACCAAAATATCCTTCTCCCTTATAGAACTAAAATATCTATAAGCAAGAATATTACTTAACTCAACACGATCCTCCTCTGAACCCCCATCCAACCACTCACTAGGGTCCTTCCATCTAGACACTCCCACCATACCACATAAATGAATAGATTTGAAATCCTCAACCTAAGACCAACCAAATTCCATGAAACAATGATGAAGATCTTACAAATGAGGATGCTTGGTCATGATTGGGGAGTAACCATCCCAAGAGTCAAAATAAAAGAGAGGATCTTAACCCATGTTGTAAATCTAAAACAAACTGTCCTTGATCAACTTAGCTCCTTTCTTAAGAGTTCCACAAATCATAGAGCCCTTACCCAAGAGAGGAAATGAGGAACCTCCTCCTTTGACAATCCCTTTAGATATTTGTTGGAAATAATCCTAGCCTAGACTTGGTTTTTTTGAGTGCACCATCTCTAGTATAACTTGGAAAATAAAGCCAAACTAGAAAGGCTAGCCTACTGCAACCCAAGACCTCTAGGCTATTTCAGTTTACAAACAGTCTCCCAATTCACAAGACTCCACTTCGAGGATGCCAAGTTTCTAGCCCAAAAAAATTTCCTAGCGAGTGATTCCAACTCTTTAATAAAACTTAAGGGAGCCACCTATAATTGGGAAGATCTGACACCATCGAATTTAAAAGTAACACCTGGCCCGCAAAAGACAACCACCTTTGAGTCTAATGGTTCACTTTCACTTGAAACTTATATAAAATATTCTTCTGGGAACCCCTAGGAAAGGAACCCAAAGAAAGAGGAATGCTAAGATAAATCAAAGTCAATTGCCCAATTTGAAATCTAAGGATACAGGATATCTGACATTGAATAGGAATAAGAGTATTAAAGAAGAAAATAGAGAATTTAACTTCATTGATTTTTTGTCCTGAAGTAGCAAAGTAAACATCCAAAAACTTGTGGAAGCTAGTAGCCTCACTAATCTTGGAAAAACCCATCAGAGCAGTATCATCAACAAATTGTAAGTGTGACTGAGGAGGAAGGCCATTACACTAATTCCATCCACGGATCCAACCCTGATTAACATGGCTCTTAATGGCTCTCCCCAGACCTTCATCTAGGAGAATAAATAAATGTGGAGATAGAGGATCCCCTTGACAAAGACCTATAGAAGCCCTAAAAAAGGGCGAAGGATCCCCATTAACCAACATAGAAAGGAAGAGGCTATGATACAAATCATTACCCACACAACCCACTCCTTGATAAAACCAAAATCACCAAGCACTCTCTAGAAAAAGGACCATTTAACCCTTTCATAGGATTTTTCCATGTCTAATTTGATATAAATAGTTTTTCCTTTGAGACCACCATAAAATGGATAGTTTCAATTGCAATAACCACACCATCCAAGATTTTCTGATCAACCACAAAGACCATCCTGTTAATCCACTGCTTTAGTCTTTCCACAATCAACTTAAATAGAATCTTATAAACCACATTAGAAAGGGCTATGGGCCTCAATAAGCTTAACCTATTCTCCCCATCACACTTGGGAATAAGGGAAAGAAAAGTAGAGTTCAAAGCCTTCAGCATCTATTTATTCCCTTGAGATTCACACACCACCTCTAATAAGTCCAAGCTAATGATTTCCCAAAATTCCTAAAAGAACTCAATTGGAAACCTGTCAGGTCCAGGAGCCTTTAATTTCTTCATCTGAAAAATAGTGGCCTCCAATTCCTCCAAACAAATATGGCTCAAAAGATGCTCATTCATTTCCCTAGAAACCAAAGAAGGAATATATGAAAGAATATGATTTCCATCCTCCCTCACATGAGGGGAGTCCTCCCTGAATAAAGATGCAAAGTACTAAGAAGCATCACTGGAGATATCCCCTCGAGAGGTTAGATGATCACTCCTAGAATTCAAAAGATGAGAAATCGAATTACCATGTCTCCTGACCTTCACAGAGTTGTTGAAGAAAGTAGTGTTTCTATCCCTTTCCTACAACCTCTCAACCCACACCTTGTATTTCAATTAAATCTCCTCACACTACTCACATTTATCCAAAACTTTCAAATCCTTTGACTCCTCCATGAGAAACTCCTTAGATAGGCCATGCTCCCTAGTCTCATGGGTAATGGCACCCAAACTAGCCTGAGCAATAACCTTAGCATGAAAGATGTTTCCAAAACACTGCATGTTCCATCTTTTGAGCTAATACTTCACAAACTGTAGTTGCTTGACAAAAGAATACATAGCCATACCATAAGATGGCCTACCAAGCTACCACCACTCAGCCACATGGTCCTGAAGAGAGGGATCCCATAGCTACATGAGTTGAAATTTGAAAGAGGGATTACAGGCAACACTAGCCAAATAAGTAGAAAAATTAATTGGCAATGGTCAAAGCCCCTCAATTGAAAATATTTGAGCTAGAAGACCAAGATTTTCCTATCTAGAAACAAGAAACCATAAATCTTCATTAATAGAAAAAGGTTAGGGTTTACCACCATGAATGAACAATATGATAAACCATTAATTTATTTTTATTATTAAAACATTCAATTATGAGGGGAAAAAGATGCAAATAACAATAAAAAATGCTACCTAACTATTATAGCAACTATGGGAGAAGTTTTTAGAGCATAAAAAGTTGTGTACTTGGTCAAAAAGTTGCTTTTTTTGAGCTACAAAGGACTCATTCACCTTTAGTGGAGAATGGGTCCCTATTAGGGTTTCTAAAACTAAGATCAGGGCCCTATTCCTTGATGTTTGCACTCTCAAATTCCTTGTTATCAACTTTTGGAAGTTTGTATGCAATTCTGTATCTTTGATTCCTTGATTTTGCACTTTCAATGACAACTTTTGCAACTTGAAAACTTTGAAAATCTTGCTCCAAACTTGCTCCACTTGATCTTCAACCTCTAAATATGCAATCACACATTCAAGAGGAAAAAAATGTTGTTTGTTAGGGGATAGGGGTTTTCCTTGGTCAAACCTCTTCTAGGTAATTAAACCAAATGATGAAATGAATGAAATGAAGCATGAATATGAAATAATGTAAATGATGTCACCTTGGATGATGTCTTGTGAAACACATCTACAATCTAACATGTAGTGGCCATAAGGAATTTAGATCTTGGATCCTTGAATGTGATTTGGACAATGGTTGCAAGTAGATCTTCAATGCTACATCCACTTCTTTAGCTCAATAACATGAATGAATGCTTCAAACCCTTTACATGATGATATGAATTTGAATTGCTGCAATAAACTCTTGAAATATGCCTTGAAATTCCCTATGAATTCTCTTGAAATGCTATATAATGATCTTGCTCTTGATCTCATGAAGTCACATAAGTTTTCTAGGAGAAACAATGTGAATTAACCCCTTATTTATACTAAATTTGGAAATTAACCCTAAAATTCAAATAATTAAGGCCAACACTAGATCTGGAAAGAAACATTATTAAATTCTTGTCAAAATGAAATTCAAAAAGAGGGTTCTCATTAAGGGATGACCTATTCTCCACCTAGGGCGAATGGGTTCTGGCTCAGTTTACCAAGACCTAACCTCGAGGGATTGAAAGAGGACTAAAAACCCATTTTAGATCAACTGAAAAAAGGGGGGTCCTATTAAGGGAGGACCCATTCACCACCTAGGGTGAATGGGTCCTGGCACCATTTTCTAGGACCTAACTTTTTCCAATGAAATATTTTATTAATTAAATTATGGGTGTCGGGATAGATCTTCGGGAGGTGTCAAAATTACGGCTTAAATTTGAATTAAGAGGGGGTTAATTAATCCAATTACCCACAATTAATTAATGACCACCTATATAAATGTGAAAGTGCCTTATAACACTTTACAACACTTAAATAAGGTACACATTATGTATATTTTATTCAAAAAGGGGACCAAAATGCTTAATTAAGCAAATACATCCTAGAAAAGTGTGAAAGTGTGTTACAACACATTACAACACCTTTTCAAAGGATCAATTAAGGCACATTTTAGTCAAATATAGGTCCTAGAATAGCGTGAATGTGTACAACACATTGCAACACCATTTCGAGACATAATTAGTTCACTTTTAATGTCAATTATCAAACTAAGTAAGGAAAAAGGCTACTTTTTCTATTACTACAAATCTATCAAGCCTCTTAGCAATATTGTCCTTATCATGCACCTCATATTGTTCTAGGTAAATTGACCATTTTGAGGTTTTATGTCAACCAAATTTAAGGAGGAAATATTCTTTCTAAGAAGAAAGGGAGATGGCTTCAACCTCAACATTCCTCCTTTCTTTTCCTTCAACCCAGTAATAACATTAAAATCAACAATAACAGTCCAAGGATAAAGAGGAGCTCAATACTTTGGATAAACCAAATATGAGACAAAAGACACTGCTTACTAGGCATGCTAGTAGGGGCATAGATGTTGGACAAAAGAATAGTCTCTCTAGACTTTAGACTCATTGCAACCACAAAAAATAGGAGACTAACTAGAAACCCACCAAAGAGGGCATATCTTCAGAGGGTTCCATAAGTAGGCCACACCCCCAACATTACCCTGCACACCAATACACTAACCTTGGCCCTACCACTAGAGTTTGGGCACTAAAGTGCTCATACACTCCATATAAAGTTTAGTTTCTTGACTAAATAACATATCAAGAGAATACCTTCGCACCAAATCATAATTTTTTTTTGTCTAGGGCCTCTATTCAAGCCCCTCACATTCCATGAGAGAATAATCATCTTTAAGAGGAAGGAAAGTGGGAGTCAAGAGTTTTGACAGACCATGACTCAACCAACATTTTGACCATCATCTTAATTTTCTCCAAATCCTTCTTCCTCCCAGCCTCAAGGGGTTTCTCATTAACCCTTTTCTTTTGATTTTTCTGGAGGAACCCTAAGGGAAGAGAAGCCTTATTTCCTTTCTATGACTCAGAGACCATCTTCTCTAGAGGGGATGTTTTTCAACCTCAATCCTTTCCATAGCACTAGGCCCCACCAGACTAGCCAAAACCATGATTCTTAGATCCATATCCATTTGAGTGAGTGACATTCCTTCCTGTTTAATATTCTTAAGATTAACTAACTTAGAACCCTCCTGAACCTCCTCCAGAATGCCTTGTTCTAGAAGCATCATACCATGGTTAACCTCCTATTGATTAAGATCATCCAACACATCAAAACAATTAAAAACTTCCTCCTCCTACTACTCCTTGAAATTTCTTTTCTAACCACAATTCCTATTAAGGGTCTTGACATGAATAAATCCTTATTTATTAGCCACTTCACCTAGAATAGGAGCCTTACCATTTTCCACCTTGGGAGGGTTACAAGGTGGCTGGTTCAGATGGGGCTTTGAAGCATGAACAGTCCTAGGGCATCTCTTTAGAAAATGACCATACTTGTGACACAACCTGTGAGCACCATAAATATGCAAATAGCCTAAAGCTCAATACTCATTAGCAATGTGTTAGTTCAAGCTATGTAAACATACAAATGCTCCTATGAAATAATATATCATGCCTCATAAACAAAATAACAAAAAAAACTAATTGAAAGCATAAAAGAAGCATAATGTATACCTATCCCATAGTGGATTGGTGCCACTTTGATATGAAAAATGGCCCTTTGCCAACCCTTGACAAGTTTAAATGATGAATATTGTTATGCTATGACAATGAAGTGGACAAAATTAGCTCTCAATGTGAAGAGAGTAACTTTGCTCTAGATTGTGGATGTTTAAATGAGGAAATAAGCCTCTTATTTATAGAATGACAAGTGGAGAAATGCCCAAAATGAAGCAATGTGGGACTAATTTTCAACCAATGGCAAGGTGCCAATTGTCAAAAGATGGATGGATGAAGGATGTGCACATTTTGATGAATGTGCCCATAAATACATAAATTTGAAAATTGAAAATGGTGAAATGACAAGGTGGATGAAGAGTCAAATGGAGTAATGGCCACTTGGCTCAATGCAAAAGGACTTGTTAGATGAAATAAATTCCTTGTTGGAAGGACTCATCCCATTTGGAGCGAGATTTGAAATGGAGGAATATTCCACTTTTATGCCTTATTCAAAGAAAATGAAGATTTAATAAATGAATTAAATTGATTTATTTGTGCAAGTGGGAAAAGCTAGAGGATGTGACATGGATTAGATTAGATTTAATCGTGATTTGGTTAAATAAGAGGAGGTTAGGTGATTTGACCCATTTGATTTAGATTTATGGATTAAAATAAATCAAAAGGAGATGGAAAATGATTTAGACTTAGTTAAATAAATATTTTGATTTATTTAGCTAAAGGGGATGATGCTAGTGTTAAAGATGAATTTATTTAACTTAAATGGAGGAATTTAGAGATTAATCAAATAAACTTTATTTATTTGATGAATGGATGAATATGACTTAATTAAATGCTTGATGCCAATTTTTCATGTCTACACAACCAAAAATGAAAGGGGAGAGTCTCATACTCGAGCTACTACACCTATGAGGAAGAACCCATACAAATTTCTAAATAGTATGGAATAGAATTGCTCAAATCTATATCAACACAAATATGTGCAAAATTCAATACCTTCTTGTCCTACATTTGCTGAGAAGGGTCCACTAGTTTTTCAAGAAACAAAGCAACCATATACAATATGTCATTCTGCCAAAATTCAACTAGGAATCTAGGGAGGGGCACCCAGATAGGAATCCAATTTAGAAGCTCCTCCGATGGGTTGAATCCTGTATACCATGGCTTGATAAACAAGCCAATCTAATTATGAAAATAAGGAGCTCAAAAAATTTATTGCGATCAGCCATGGAATTGAAAATGACCATAAAAATGTTGCGGGCTAGTAACATCACATCCATTTCACCCTAAGGGTTCCATGTCCGTCTAGACTAGGACTCCAAAATGGGAAGAGAGAATCACATCCCATGAAATTTCATAATAAAGCATGATTTGAATAATATTCAGCATCATCCGTAATGGACTTGGGTTGAATCACCAAAACTGGTCTATCCTGGATCATCTCCAAACATCCATTGATTTTTGGGATATGAGGACCTCCAAACAGACCGTCCACTCCACTCGTAAAGCATTATACATACAAAATTATTCTTAGCATCAAGCCTTGATTAAGATAGAGAATCCACACACAACGATAGTCAAAAATCCATAATGGGTTTAAAACTGATTGCTTCACCTGAAGCCATAATTGAAAAAAAATGGAAGCAAGAACCTCCTTATACCTCCCCCATACCCAAGAATCATGTAAGAAATGAGTAGAAAAGACAAAAAATATTTTTATTTTTCAAAATAAAATCCTCCAATCACAAAAGATTCACCCTAAGTTGAAACACTCCCCCGCACATCGGTTAACACCCCACCCCACATGTGAAAACCATGGCTCAATTATTATTTTTAGATTGACTATATCACATAAATTGTTTTTCAATGAATGGTAAATTTATTTTGGTAATCATTTAAGATCATTTAAATGTTGAAATGCATATTCCTTTTATCTACCTTCATTTCATGGGTTCATGAATTTTATTCCAAGGTGAAGTAGTTACTATCATCCAAAAATGAGAGCATGCCACCAAATCTACCGCTTTTTAATATTGTAAAGTTATGGTATTTTAAAAGAGGAGAGAATGCGATATAAGTGGACACACAAGGAACATAAATAATTCTATTTTTCTTGTAACTTGTAGTGTCCAATAATAAATCACACAAAAATGGCTTAGACATAAAGCATAGGGTCTAAAATTCACTAGAACAATAATTAACATGAGAAATAATATTGGTGTGTCCATTGAACCTTTTGGTCCAATTACTAGTTTACTAAGTTCCTTCTTCACTATGCAACACAACAAGTTGGTAATAAATTTTCTTGACAACAAGGGTTCCTTTAAATGCATTTATGGAAATTGGTTTTACTAATTGATAATTACCATAAAATTTAATAAGGAAAATTCCTACATTAGTTACTTTTTGTACACTTTACTTAAACATCACATATTTAATGACTAACTATTTAGTAATAATTAGCTGATAGGCTTTTTTTTTTTAAGTTTCTGCTGGGATTTTTGTCAACCCAATCATGAATTGAATTTGTCAGCGTTAGAGATGTTCAGGCCGACGACGACTTGACTGGGTTTTTATGTTTCAATGTGGAGCTTGGTAATTACGTGGGTTGGCGATGGTGGAGTTGGTGTCCTCGATACGCGGAAGCTGAATCATAAGTGTTTGCTTGTGGGAGTGTTCATTCATTGTGTCATTGTTGTATGATGGGGGTGGACGAAGTAAATGCAATATTGAGTGTTGCAGTGTGGGAAATTATACTTTGTTTAAGTTGTATTTTCAAAACAACCATTGTGGTGTTGGTTTCATAGCAGACTATTATTAAAATTGTCACCTTCGTGTAATGTCCCCGCCCCGCAACCTTAGAGGAAGTTGCAATTTACTACTCAAACGAACTGAAATTTTTTTTTTAGTAGAAAGAACATGCAAGTTCACTATCCATTGCCAACAACCTCTAGGGTTATGAGACTAAGTTTACTTCAAACCCAAACAAGAAACATGAATTGAAACCATACTATTTAATTATTTAATAAATTAAATGCACATACATTCCATACATGATAAATTACATCAAAGCATAAGAGATACTACTTGATTTCAGATAACAATAACTTACAATATGATTACAACTCTCATTCCCCGAATGAGGTAAATCCAATAAACATGGTTACAAATTATATCTTCCACCTCGATACAAATGAGGGGTAATAAATTACAATAACAACTGAAATGAATAAAGCATGAAAAGAATCTAGATCCCACGAGCTCTCCAACTAGAAATCTCATCCACACGAACAAGAAGATGACCCAATGGATTAAGGTGCACGTTCCACCCAACCATGTGATAACCGAAGGCTCATTCCCCGTGCTAGGAGATAGTAACAAGGATTCATAGACAAGACCATCTACCTCTAGACACAGGCTACCAATAACTGAACTAAATTAAATACAACTACAACATCACATAACACAATGGTTGCGATGCTTCCAGAGTTAAATAATAGATTTCATCACTGATACAAACATAGTGTTGACTTAGGAGAAGTGTCATCACAATGTCACATGTGATATCCCGGTAAGTCTTCCTAGGTCCTAGCCCCCATCTCGGGATATCTTGGAAACCTCTAACGACTCTTGGCCCCTCATGCAAACCACTATGGAATTAGTTATCTCTCGTAAAGATGAGATAACGATCTTTCCATTCTAGGCCTTCCCGTCCCATCCCAAGTCTATACAAGCCACTGCGTCCATGAGTGAGGAAAAATTAATCTTGTTAAGGGTTTGATACAACCTAAACTCTAATAAGTTTATTTACGTTATCACTGAATTAACTAACATACAAAGAGTTACCTTGACACCACTTTCTGTGTCGGCCTTCATTGCAAGCCAATCCTCTAAGACAACACATGGAATAACTCTACAACCCAAGGGTACACAAGTGCGACCTAAGGAGAATGACTCCCTATCCACGACATAAAGTCAACACACCCCATTCATGATAAGTGGGTATCTAATTGGATCCAATAAGACGCACTACCCAAGGAAATTCATAGGTTGACTAACAAATTACAACAACCCACACAATCACACGGAAAACCCCATCTAGAAGACTTACATAATAATTAACTTGATTTTCCCAACATCACGAAAGAGGGAGATTTCATAATGAAAAGAAAAATTAGGTAAATAACTATCCTACTTTAGGATTTCATAAATCCAAGCAAGGCGATAACATATTGCATGTAATCAAATAAAATAATTAACATTATTTGCAACTTCTAAAAAATAATTAAAATTACATTTAAAATATTGAGGAATTTAAGACTAATAATTTAACTCCATGTTTCTCAATCATACTAATATCCAGATTCAAATTTTAATTAAAATCATTTGATTATAAAATCAACTTTTTGCCTCTATTATAATGAAAAAAATCATCTTAAAAGAATTTATATTTAAATATAACTATATATTAAATATACATATAAAAATATATACTTAATGTATATACAAATATATATATATATTTAAATATATACTTATTGTTTAAATATATATATTTAAAATCAACCAATTTAAATTCCACATTCCAAATTATTTAAAATACGTAATATATACATTATATATATATAATATATACATATTATATATATAATATATATATATCGTATATACAACTATAATAATTTTTTTATTTAAATAATAATATAATATATATACATATAATATATATATATTATATAAATAATATAATTATTATATATAATATAATATAATTATATTATATAAATAATATAATTATTATATATAATATAATATAATTATATTATATATATAATATAAAATTAAATAAATAAAAATAAATTAAAAATAATAAAGTAAACCTTTTATTTCCTTGTTGACCCGTGGGGCCCCCAAGGGAGAGGGGACATAGCCAAAGGCTACACCCAACCTCCCCTGTGGAGGCCAACGCTGCCTGTGGCAGCGCTTCCCCCACACACAGTGTGGGGAGCGCTGCCACAACATCGCCCCTTCACTGGGGCGTGGGCTGTGGCAACCTTGGCTGCCACCTGCCCACCACCCCCCGCATCCCCTCCTCCCCCAATACATATTAAAATACATTTTTTTTTAATAATAAAATTTAACAAAAACATCTCCCTTGTTCTTAGAATTTTACCAAAATTTTTTTTCTTTGTAATTTTTTTTTAAAAACAAACATTTCAAAAATTAACAAAAAATATATTTATAAAATATGTATATATATATATATACAGACATATTTATAAATATATACCTAAATTTCCATTTTACAGTCAAATTGTGCAAAATTTCTACAAAAAATTTCAATGAAACGAATTTTTTCAAACACAATTTCCTGGTTCCAATCTCAAATTTAATATGAAGCATTTCAACTCCCAATAATTTTTTTCTAATTTCACTTTTCTTTCTTTCCATTTTTCTATTGATAAATTTGAAAATTTCAGTTGCAAGTTTTGATTTTCTACAAACAATCTAAATTTCTTCAAGATTTCAATAGGGTTTTTAAAAATGTTTGCAACAAGTTTCCAAAACTAAAAACTAGATTTTCAAAACAATAAAAGTGTAGTACCCCTCCATTTATGCTTATGTTTTCTGTTGATACGTTTTCACAGTGTTAGACTATGATACTTTGTTTGGATATTTTGATCGTTGGTTTTGAGCGATAGTGGATTTATTCTGTGACATGATGATACATTGTATGGTGATATTGTTTTTAGACATTATTAGATATAGCTTAGATGTTTACTTTCAGTTGATTATTGCTATGTACATGTTTATGATGGACTAACAGTTATTTTATTCGTCAGTCTGATGTGACGTGTATTGGTGTGGAGAACGGAATCGCATCACTCGCTTGCAAGTGCCCTGTGATATCTGTGATTTTCTCCGCACGGTGTGCCTGTTCAATGGTTTATATATATATATGCATGTTATTTGCTTGGTTGCAGGATTGCAGGTACATGACACCGACTCCACCTAGTTACTCAGGTCTGAGCATGTCAAGACTCAACGGATATGTTGATTGGGAGATAGTAGTTTGGTTCACCCTAGTCTAGTCTATAACCCAGTCACTGTACTTTGTCTATTTTTAGTTTGAGTCATAGGTTGTCTTGCATTCTTCTATTTGGTTAATTTCTTGAAAGGAAAAAATGTCAATTTAAATAATAGTTTATTATGTTTTATTTACTGTTATTTAAATTAAATTTTAAATGTTAAAGAAATTAGTTTTGTAAGTTAATTAATTAATTAATTAGTTTGTTTGGTTAAATGGTTTGATCATAAAGATTAATTTTATTTAATTAAATAAATAAATAAATTAAATTAAATTATTTTAAATAAGTGAATAGATTTATTGAAATTTAAATATTAATTGGAAATGGGAAAATTAAATAAAATTAATGCATGCAATTTGAAATTTGATTTTTAAATTTAAATAAATGAATTAAAGGCATGCAAATTTGGAAGGCAAGATTGCTAAGAAGTGGTTAATAGATATTTTGCACTTCTCGACAAGTGTGCCAGTGTAATTATGATTTTTGGTTGAGGATTTTTCCGGATATGATCTGGGGATTTGGAAAAATACGGAGGTTGTTCAATTTCTTCAAGAGAAAAATATCTCAGCTTTTGCAAAAACTTTCTGTATTGTGTTAATTTGGTAATACTGTATATTTGTGGAAGATCCCTTTGCTTGGAGGATCTTTGTGGTTAGTTAAAGCTTTCTTGGATTTGGGGTTTTCTTTGGAGAAGCTTTTGGGAATTGTATGCTACAGGCAAGAGGATTTCTCCTACAGGAAGCTTTTATATTACAGGTACTTTTCTTGTTTAATTTGTTTCTTTTCTTTAAAAAGTTAGAGAAAATATTTGTTTTGTATTTCCTGTGTTTTTCTCAGGAATTTGGTAAATTTTTTATTTAAAAAGTAGGAAATATTTATGAAGTATTTTAGATGTGAAAGAAAAGAAATTATCTGTTGTTATTTTTTTAAAATCTCTTTGAAAATTGTGAAAACAAGAAATTTATAGAGAAATAAATAGGGGTAAACAGAGATTAAATTTGAAATAGTAGAAAACCTACAGATGAAATTTACAAAACCATTGAAGGTTTCATGATAAAATTTATCTATTTAATTTGGAGAACATTTTGGAGATTTATTTTATTAAAACCTCTGTTATTGTTTTTATATTTTTTTTTGGAAATCAAATTGTTCAAAATGAAAATTTTTCTTCCAATTCCCTATTGAAAAATTTGTTGAAAACAAATATACAGATACAACAATTTTATTATTTTAGATAATTATATATATATATATATTTATATATGTATATGTATTGAAATATATACATACATATACATATACAAATATATATACATATATCAATGGTAATGTGTATTTACAGTGGCTGTACGAAATTCGCAATGAGCGAATTTAAAATGAAACGCCGTTCACGATTATTAAAATCGCCGGTGATTTTTATTTAAATTTTAATGTTTAAAAAAAAAATGTATAGTGGTTTGGCCGCACAGAGGGCATAACCCTCACAGTCGGCCCCCATGGAAGTGGCGGTGAGGGCAGCGCTGGCGCTGCCCACACAGCCACGCCCATGGTAGGGTTCGGCTGTGTGTAGGGCAGCCGGCCCTGCCAAAAAGGGTTAAGTATATTTCTTTATATCTTTTAATTTATATTTAATATAATATATTTTATAATATATATATTATATATAATATGTTATTAATATATATATTATATATAATATATAATATTATAATATATTATATATATATATATAGATTTTAATTTATAAATAAATGAATGTTATTTATTAATATGGAAATTTCATATAGTTAAATGAAATGGTATATATTTAATTAGCTAAAATGATTATTTAAATAAAGTCATTTAAATGATTATTTTAATTACTTTTTTTGGAAAATAGTATGAGAATGTTTTCTTTTAAATTTGAGTTTATTTAAAAGAAATAGTTGTATTGGATAATTGATGATTATTTCAATATATATGAAATTGTGAAAGTAATAATTTAGAATATTTGATTATGTAATTTAATCAAGTTGATCTTTTTCATGCAAAATATATTTGACTGATTGGATATAGTAAATCCGAATAGTAGATGTGTAATTTTCTTGATTTTCTTTTAATCATGTTTCTAGTTGGGCAAATTGGGAATGTCGTAATTGTTCAAGTCTTCCAGACCAATTGTAAAAGTGGGCATTGTGATTGTTAGAGTTAAAAGTTCTTGTGTTAACTAAGGATGTGTACATGGATTTGTATGGTGGTTTGAGACCTGTTTTATGAACAATGATTGATGTTCGTTATGACACGTTTGGTCTATTATATTGATTTTGGTTATATGTACACCTTGTAAACCTTAGTCAGAGAACATATATTCCTTTGTTATGTTTAGGGGAGTGGCTTTTTGTAAGGGCCGACACACAAAGTGGTATCAGGGTAACTTGCAAAGAGTTAGTAAGACAAGTGATAATCTAAACAACACAGTAGTTAGATTTAAAATTCTTAACAAGAGTATTATGCCTCACTTATTGACTCTTGAGCTAGTTCAGTCTTGAGTATAAGATGAGAAGGCCTGGAATGGAAAATCGGTGTCATGTTCTTTCAAAAGACATTCGATTTCCGTAATGATTTGCAATGGGGCCAGGTTTCATAAGAGGTTACCAGGGTAACCTAAGATTGGGGGCCAGAACCTAGGAAGAAACACCAGGGTAACCTTTGCAATGTTGTGATGACTCTCCACCTAAAGCAACAGTCTACCTTGTGTATGTAATACATTCAATTGTCTAAATCTGGAAGCAATGTAACCATTAGTTTGTTATGTACTAGTGTCTAGGGTTAGTAGATTATTCTAGATAACCATATTACTATCTCCTAGCATGGGGGGTGGACCTACGGGTACCACATGGTTGGGTGGAACGTGCACCATACTCTGTTGGGTCCCTAGTTTGTGATCATGGCATCAAGAGCTTCATGGATGGAGAGCTCACACTTGGAAACTTATGTGTACTTCATTGTAATTTTTAAATCTTGTATTTAAAAAACATCCCTCAATTGTTATGAGGTGAACACTTGTAAAATGTAATTATTATTGAACTACCTCATCAGATGGATGAGTATTGTATATTTTATCAAATGCAATGTAAGGAAACATGTTAGTGCTATATGTTATCTTGAATGGAGTTTCAAATGTAATGCAATGTTTATCTTTAATGTTTATGTTATTAATTAATATGTGCAATGCAAAATACTAAAGTCGTCTATGGAAACTCAAAGTAGTGTAACGTTGCATAACTTAACGAATGTATGCAACTAATTAACTTAATATTAATACTTAAAATTTTTATATTGCACTTTTATACACAATTGCAACATTCCTTAGGTTATTATGATGGGGCATTACAAAAAGAAACAAGAAAAACCTATTTGAAGCTTGAAGGAGAATCTGGTGTTGAGTTGCAATTCCAATTCTTTCAAAACCCTTTTTAAATCTTCGCTCCAATCCCAAGTGCATCCACAACAAGAGAAAATCTTTCCTTCTTCCTCACAACCAAATTTTCAAGAATGAAATCCTTCCTTATTTTTCCCCAAATTTGGTCAATATACCCTAAAAATATCCCATCCACCATAGTTATTGCTCCTCTATTTTATTTTGGAGATATTTTATTTTTTTTAAAGTTTTTTAAAACAAACAAATTTCTTTCAACATGACTTTATTTCTTTATTTCATTTTTAAAAATTTCTATTTCAAAAGGAGTTTGGATGCTTTTAACATTTTCATTTCCAAAACAAATTTAACTTTAAAAATTTTCTTTTCAAAAACTTTAACACTTTTTTTTAAATTTTCATTTCAAAAAGAATTTAACAATTATAATTTCCAAAATGAACAACTTGATTTAATTCCACACAATTAATTTAAATAATCAATAAAATAAATCTAATCCAAGATTAGATTAATTTATTAGTTAAATTAATTAATTAATAATTTAAGTAACATTTCTAACACTACAACTAGATTTATTTAATAAACAACCCAAATACAAAAAGCCATTTATTTAGCTTTTTTAACTTGAAATTAAATAAATCAAGGAGAGATGAACAACAAATAAGCAACTTAACCCGACTAAAACCCGATGACACACTATGACTAGGGTGATGACTTGGCATGGAAAACCTAGCTACTATCTCCCAATCAAATACTGTTGGCCAATGGACATGCTCAAACCTATGAAATTAGATGGAGTCGATGTCCTGTACCTATCAACCTGCGAACAAAGAGTACATCCAACATGCATATATATATGATATAATAAAACACACCGTGAAGAGGAAATCTCATAATCATAGGGTGCTCGCAAGCGAGTGATACAATCTTGTCCCCTTCACCAATACAGACTTACTAACTAATGAATCTAACATCAATAATATAATCAAAAGCATAAAGCATCATTGATTATCTGTTAAGCTAATCCCAAACATGCCATAATGATAACATCAGAGTAAAATACCATCACATCAAAATATAACATTCACATCACTTTATAGTTTGTGATCAAATAGAACCAAGTACCATAGACAAGGTATTAATAGAACAAAGCATAACAAAGATAGAACACTGTCTGATCAAAGAGCCAAAATGGAGGGGTGCTACACTTCAACTCCGTGGTCAGTTTCATAGTAGATTGGAGGGTTTTAAAATTGTTGTTCTCCACAATCTCTAAGTTGTTTTACATGGGTGTTTTGCATAAATGATTTATTGATTGTTTATGTTAAAACTATTGTTCTCCAGAATTTGTAAGTCATTTTACATGGGTGTTGCGGTGTGGGAAAGTAAAGTCCGAAATGTGAAAGAAAATATATTGATTAAGTTGCATTGTCGAAAGAGCCATTGTGGTGTTGGTTTGATAGTAGACTATTCTAAAAATCGTCGGATTTAGTTTTGTGGTTCATTTGATAGGAGACTATTGTAAAAATCAACGACTTTAGCTTCATTTTATAGGAGATTGGAGGGTTTTAAAACTATTGTTCTACACAATATGTAAGTCATTTTACAAGGACCGTGTTTTGCATAAATGATTTATTTATTGTTTATGTTAAAATTGTTGTTTGAAATCTGTAAGTCATTTTACATGGGTGTTTGGCGTTATGGTTTTGTATGGATGGAGGAATTTCACTTAAATCTTCTTTCTTTCATAAGAAATATGGTTAGGGTTAGTAATTTTTTCGTCCCTCATTTATTGTTTGTTGTTATCTCTGTGCATCTTTGGACTTATACCTGTTACCATAGGAGCAATTGTAGTTAAATCTTGTTTCTTTGGTCAAAAAATATGGTTAGGGTTAGTAATTTTATCACCCTCCATTTGTTGTTTTAGTTATCTCTATGCATCTTTGCTGTTATAGCCATTAACATAGGACCAATTGCAGATTAACATAAGAGTGATTGCATATATATATGGCCATATAACCATTACCATAGGAGCAATTATAGTTAAATCTTGTTTCTTTTAAAAAAAAAAATGGTTAGGGTTAGTAATTTTATCGGCCTCAATTTATTGTTTTAGTTATCTCTGTGAATCTTTTCTGTTACACCCATTAACATAGGACCAATTGCAGATTAACATAGAAGTGATTGCATATGTATATATATGCAGAGGGTTAGTATGAAAGTAGAAACATGTTGGAGATAAAATTAGTTTGGTGGGTGTTAAGTGTTATTCTTTCTAATATCTCTTTTATCTGGTCAATTTATTTATTTGAAGTTTCCAATGGGATTTTCTGTCAGCCCAGCCATGAATAGGGTTTGTCCTGTAATAGCTCTTTTACAATTTCTCTATTTTTCTAGAATATTTAGTGTCAGACAATGTAGCTCAAATTTTTGATTGAGTGTGTGGCGTTATAGGAATTTTGTACAGGTTATTGCTACTCATTGGATTTACGAGTTGTAATTAATGTGGGTTTGGTGCCAAAGAATGTAGCTCAATTTTTGAATTGACAATCCAACTCTTACACAGATTGCTTTTCTTGTATGAATATGTTTAGTGTGGGTTTGCGATCATCTATGATTTATGTATGATTCTTAAGTTTTTTTCTAATAGTTGTTTTACAATTTTCCTATTTTTTCTATAATATTTAGTGGCAAATTATGTAGCTTGAATTTTGAATTGAGAAGCCAACTGTTACATAGAATTTGTTGTTACACCTTGTCTAGATAGTGATAGAATTTTAGGTAAGCAAGAATATGCTGCAAACTCAAATCTATACATGCATTTGACTTGAACTGGGTTCTTTACTTTGAAGATTATTTATAAGTAATTTCACATACATAGATGTCCATATCTAAACTTTTTTGGTGAAGGGAAATTGGAAAAGACCTATTAGGAAAACACTTAAAAATCATAGGAAAATGATATATGTTAGAAAACCCACATTAAATAGAACTTTAAAATATGGAGAATAGAACAAGAAAACTACGATAATGAACAATTTGGTATGGCGAACTAGAAAAAAATATATCATGAAGAACAATTTGTTATGGGGAAGTTCAAACAATTGAGAAAAAAAGAATATCATAAACCATATTGGTATAAGACAAAAGGAGAAATTGGGAAAGAGCTATTAGGAAAATACATAAGAATCACAGTTGCCTTGTCAATTCAAAATTTGAGCTACATTATTCCCCACTAAATATTATAGACAAAATAGGGAAATTGTAAAACAATTATGGGGAATTGAAAAAAAGAATACCATGAAGAACAGTTTGTTGTGGGGAAGTTGAAACAGATGAGGAATAAAGAATATAATGAAACATATTGATATAAGACACTACCATCCCACATAATTAGCAAGCTTGACCCCTTACATAAACAGACCCAGGTAGTTTGTTCCAGGGAACTTCAAGCAGATCATGAAAAAATGAATATCATGAAACATATTGATACAAGATTCGAGCTATGTTCTTTGTTAATAAATATTGAAGACAAATAGAGAAATTGTATAAGTGGTGCTAGAATAACAATTGTTTGCTACAAGTCATTTTACATGGGTATTTTGCATAAATGATTTGTCTACAATATTTAATGCCAAGCAATGTAGCTCGAATTTACAATTAAGCCTATGGCGCTATACACATTTTCCAGAGATTGTTGCATCATATAATTGTTGTCATAGCCTAAAGAAAATTGGTATCGTGATAAAGAACTAGGTTTAAATAATTGTTTTGGCAAGCTGAAAAGATGTGTATAAGTGTGGGGGGAAGAATAGTTTGGTGGATTTTAAGTGTTGTTCTAATAGCTCTTTTATATGTTCAACTTTATATTTTTAATTTGAGAAAAAAAGAATATCATGAAACATATTGGTATAAGACAACAAGTGAAATTGGAAAAGAGCTATTAGGAAAACACTTAAGAATCATGGGAAAATGACAGATGTTCTAGAACCCACATTAAATAGAGGTTTAAAATATGGAGAATAGAATAGGAAAACTACAATAATGAACAATTTGTTATGGGTAACTGGAAAAAAGAATATCATGAAGAAGAGTTTATTGTGGGGAAGTTGAAATAGATGAGGAACAAAGAATACAATGAAACATATTGATATAAGACACTGCCAACCCATGCAATTACCAAGCTCCACCCCTTGCATAAATAGACCTGGGCAGTTTTTTTCAGGGGGCTTCAAGCAGATTAGGAAAAAAAGAATATCATGCAACATATTGATACAAGATTTGAGCTATGTTCTTTGTTAATAAATATTGAAGAGAAATAGAGAAATTGTATAAGAGGTGTTAGAATGACAATTATTTGCTACAAGTCGTTTTACATGGGTATGTTGCATTTAAATGATTTCTCTATATAGTATTTAATGGCAAGCAATGTAGCTCAAATTTACAATCAAGTCTGTGGCGCTATACACATTTTTTAGATATTTTTGCATCATATAATTGTTGTCGCAACCTAAAGAAAATAGGTATGGTGATAAAGAACTGGGTTTAAATAATTGATTTGGAAAGTTGAAAAGATATCTGTACAAGTGTGGAGAAAAAAATAGTTGTGGATTTTAAGTGTTATTCTAATAGCTCTTTTATTTGTTCAGCTTTATATTTTAAGCTGATAGGCTATTTGTTTGAAGTTTCCACTGGGATTTTCATTAGCTCAGTCATGAATAGGATTTGTCATCTAATAGCTCTTTTACAATTTCTCTGTTTGTTTATAATATTTAGTGCCAGACAATGTAGCTTGAATTTATGTCTATATATATGTATTGAATTCCCCATTTCATATTTTAAAAAATACATATAGGAAAAAATATATATTGATATATGCAGGCCAAGACCACTGTATCTCATTTGAGAATGTAACAAAAATTTATATATGTACATGTATATCTAAACAACTGTGTATGATATCTTTATTTGTATTTAGGTAGACTTTGATTTTAAAAGAGTTAAAAATAGCATATGTAAATTTAGCTTATGAGAAAATTCCTACAATACAACCATAGCATTAAATGCTATAGCATTGAGATGTTGTTAATAACAAAGGATTTAATGGTGTAGTATGTGTAACATGTTCATAAGAAATCTATAAAATTGATTGCGCCTTGGCAGTGAATGTCCCTATTGAAACTGAATACATTAAAAAAACACCAAAAATAGTCTAGCTTGCATTGGCTTGGTCCCGCCATCTTGATTTCCATTTTCTAGCACCGCAAGCAACCATTTCCCATTCTGATTTTTTGTTCGAAGGTGGCCAGGAGTCCCCCTGTGGCATGTATATTTTAATAAGCTCTGAAGTTCAAAACATGTTGGTTTGCATAACTTTTTCCCTTTGTTTTCTTTTCACTTTGCGCATTGTAGAGATCCCACATAATGTTGATACTATGCATCTTTGGCATTATACCCATTAATATAGGAGCAATTGCAGATTAATAACTCTTTCCTTTGAAATTTATGAAGACAACCAACATCCAAACTAGATTTTCCCTCAATTGATTGGATGAGAAGGCTACAAATTCAAACCTTTTGTTCCCTATTGTAATGCCTTACTTCAGAGTGGACAATATCCTATCTAGGCAACAAAAGGTTTGAATTTATACCCTTCTTAACTAGAAAATTGATGGAAAATTCAATCTCAATGTTTTCTCTTCATAAATTTCAAGGGGAGGAGTTACATAGTGAGGAAAAAGTTTGGTATACACATCTATTTTGATATAGTAGTGTGTATATAAATAGATATATACATGTGTACATATGAATATGAATATATATATATATATATATATATATATATATATATATATATTTGGTTATATGTGTGTGTTTTTAAATGTGTAGACAAAGGGGAGATTCTATGCATATATGTACCTAATCATCTCCATTCTTATTGTTGTATAGCCTATTGTTTTGTTAAGAAAGGGTGGAAGGACCAACTAGCAGCATATACAAATATCTGCATATAGCTATATGTAGAAATATAATAAAATAATAAAAAATTGCATGGATACACATATAAGCAACCTCAAAGATAAACATATACATATAGGGGTATATCCATATGTATTTATCATTTTTATTCTTTTTGATGTATCCCCTAGTGTTTTGACAGTATTAAAAGTGCATTTTTATTCTTGTTCTTGTATCTTGTGTTGTTTGATTAGTTTTAGAAGTGGAATGGTTATACATCGATATTTCTAAGTTATCTACCAATTGCCACTAGAATGTTGCAATACATTAATCTTTTATTTTTATTGTGAAATAGAGTTGTCAATTAGTTAACTCAAATTGTAACATTTTGTCCCTGGAAAAAGTTTCTAGAACTATGTCTATGGAATCGGGTTTTGTGGATGGGTTTCCAGAGCCCACCAATATTGATTTGTTGACATCTGCCACTATTCCCATTATGGAATCCAGATATGAGGGCGTGAACCACCGACCTTTAGATCCTAATTCCATAAGTATAAATTTCCTTTTTGTTATACCTATTGCAAATTTGGTGTTATTGTTTCCAGTTTTCTTCGCTTTAAGGTGTATACACACATGGGTGAACTTGACAAAGCATATAGATGTGCAGGGAGATACACATTGATATTTTCCAACATATAAAAACATCCCTTTTATGTATATGTATATGTATATGTATATGTATACATATGTATATATATATATGTATATGTATATGTGTATATGTATATGTGTATATGTATATGTGTATATGTATATGTGTATGTATATGTATATGCATGTATATGTATATGTATATGTGCATGTATATGCATATGTATGTGCATGTGTATCCATATGGATATGCATACGTATATGTATATATGTATGTGTAGATGTCCCGGCCGATGGCGACTTGACCCAATTTTTTCATGGCAACATGGAGCTTCGTAATTACGTGGGTTGGTGGTGGTGGAGTTGTGGCCTTGATATGCGACAACGTAATGGTGAGTGTTTGCTCACGTGAGGGTTAATGCATCCTATTGTTGTTGCATGTGTATATGTATATGTATATGTATATGTATGTATATGTATATGTATATGTATATGTATGTGTATGTATATGTATATATATGTATATGCGAAACCTGAATGGTAAGTGTTTTCTCACGTGAGGGTTAATGCATCCTGCCATTGTTGTGGGATGGCGACAGTTGAAGTAAATGCAATATTCAATGTTGCAATGCAGGAAAGTATACTTTGATTAAGTTGTATTGTCGAAAGAGTAGAATATGATAAATCACATATGAAGACAACATATTTCCCCCTACATTGTTATTGTGTGATGTGTGAGGGAATTCCATGAAATTCTACGTGGGCATTCCATAATGTTCTTGGTTAGGGGTTTTGTTGAAGTCCATGAGCCTCTATGATGAAAAAAAAAGGTGGGGAGGATACCAGTTGTGGGTTGTGTGGTTTTGGTTTTAATGGCATATATTTTTTCTTGTGTAGATACATGCCTACAAAAATCCTTATATACACTTTGTTTCCAAAAACATATCTTACGACCGGTTGCGTACATCCAATATTGTATTCTTCTAAACAGGGGATAAAACAATAGTGAAATAGTGGAAATGGTTAACACCAAAAACTATAAAATCCTTCTATATATATATTTTTATATATCCCAATGTTCAAACTATGTTATTCAGTTTTGTGATCATCCATAGATATACATTTATATACACATGGATACACATATATATTTTGTTACATGTTTATGTGTAATTACTACTTTAAATATATCTATGGTTATACATGTATATTCATATATGATAATATGGTTGAGCTTGTATGTATGCTCCTAGGCTATGTGAGTACATTCAAGTTCCACAGCCCAATCACTTGTTGAATTTAAAAAGGGTAAAAAACAACAATGGAACCATTTGTACTATAGCCAACATAGAGAGGAATTTGTACAAAGTGTTGTACAAAATACATGGAGCAAAGGCTAACTGCACCATGCACAGTTGTGACTCTACCTACTGTCAATCTTCCCCCGTAGTGCCCATTGGAAATGGTAGATGCCACCCCTTATATACAATCTCATAGCAATCCCCCTACTAGACCAACACAACCACAACAATTGAAAGAAATATTCAATGATTGCTACCTTTCTATGGTAAAGCAGTCTCGACACCGCATAGATGCACTTTTGAACTTTTCTATTTGTTAGATATGTAGAGAAAGCTACATAGGGATGCAAATTCATATGTCAAGGTCAACAATGACATGTGTAAGATACTATTCTAAAAAAGGCACCCACTGCTTTAGCTCTACAAATGGCATGGACCCAGGCCCACAACCATTGTTGCTAAAAAAGCTAACACAGGTTGAAGAAATGCTTATTGCTAGGGTGGTTCCAGTTTTGCAAGTGTCCCACGCTAGAGGAGGTCAATTTAAATACAATGGTCACATGCTAAGCTTTCCTCAAGATATCTCGAGCATAGCAAAAATTTTTCTGTGCCGATTGCAAGACCTTGAGGTTGTGATCGTACATCAAACCACTATTGAAGGTGGTAATTATGATTTTTATGTTAATTGTAATAACCCTCCTGGTTGCTAGTTGGACTCAGCAGTGTTTTGTTTTGTTTTGATGCTCAGATACTATGATGATACTATTATTGTTTGATGTGGTTAGTCAGATACTGTGATGATACTGTTATTGTTTGATATGATTAGTTAGATGCTAGATAATGCTGTTATTGTTTGATATGATCCACAGATGGGTGCCGGCACCTTAGTTGGAGGAAGGGCCAGGAGAATCCCATGAGAGCTATGCGATGACACTCTCCACTTGACACCCTTGTTGCTTTGTGTTGTTGCCTCTGGATGTTACCTCTTTATGATGTTCCTTTGAATTCTTGTGAATTTGATTCATGATTGTTAAGTGATAGCACTTCATGTTATTGTGATGAGTTTCTTGGTTTTACTTGTTATGTGATTTGAGTGCGTCGATGGATGTGCATTGCATACTTGAGTTGTACTTGTTCTGTATCATGTTGTTGAGTCAGTTGACATTCATGGTCGGGTTCACTTCCTCGTCACCTCTGAGCACGGGGGGTGAGTTACTTTGTAATTCACATGGTTGGGTGGAACGTGCTCCGCACCTGTTGGGTTCCCCATCAGCATCTTGTCTTCTCAGCTTTCCGCAGTGGAGTTGTACCAGTGATCAGTTGTACTTCATGTTCATTATTCTTGTATCAATCCCCATGTTGGGAAATTCAATGTAATTCATGTATCAAAGAAAATTGTAATGTAATATTATATCAATGATGTAATAGTTAGGTTCTTTGTAACTCTATTAAGAGGTTTATCATGGATGTAATATTGCGATGTTTATTATGCTCGCATCATGATTATCGGATGTATCATTGTATATGGTTATCATAAATTAAATGGTTATGTTATATTCTTTATCTTCATTTTGTTTAGTTGTTGCGATGTAACCTCGCGTGCCCTAGAGAACCAAGTGTATAAATGCTATTGTGTTATGCAATGTGGTTATGTTTTAATGTTATTGCATGTTTACTTTTATTATTTTAAAAAAAAAATTATTCGCATTATGTGTGTTCTCTGGGGTTTGCACGACGGGTGTTACAACTTGGTATCAGAGCCAAGGTTGCAAATGCTAGGGTCTTTGGGTAGTGTAGTCCATTAGGTTACCGTATGTGCAAATCTTGAGCTCATGTTGTACTTTATCTTGTGGCGCAGAACTATGCCTCGAGGTAGAGGACGTGGCCATGCAAGAGGCCGTGGTGCCGGACGTGGAGCAAACCGGCGAAGCCCCTCAGTTCCTAGTTCCCATGGCTCTGAGCATGAGGAACAGCAGAGTCTTCATAGCGTTCCATTAGGTGGCCAGAATCCAGCACAGCCAGGTCTAGATGGTCAGTTACAACATATACTTGGAGAGATTCTTGACCGTCTGGGGCCCAGGCCAGATGAGGTGCACCAGGTTGAGAGGGAGAGAGAGAGGTCTTCGAGGCGCAGGGATACAGATGTTGTTCCGGATGCAGTCGTAGCAGGCCATATGAGAGATCTGATGAGGGAACACCCTCCTACTTTTGATGGTTCTGGAGGAGGTCTTAAGGCTGAGACCTGGTTAATTGACTTAGACCGTTGCTTCGCCATGCACCCCTACGGTAGCAATACCAAGGCACGGTGCGCAGTGATGCACTTGCGAGGCTTCGCGTCTACTTGGTGGCACCTTGAGGAACAGAAACTGCATCTTGATCTCAGTATGGTTACTTGGGAGTTGTTCCTAGACAGGTTCAGAGCTCGTTTCCTCTCAGATCACTGGAGGCAATGCAGGGCTGACAAGTTTCACGATCTCAAGCAGTTGTCTATGTCAGTGGAGCAGTATGAGAGGTGCTTCTATGAGTTGAAGCAGTATGCAGGGATTAGCCATGATGAGGGCATGTTAGTGCAGCATTTTGTTCGGGGCTTAAATGCCCGCATCAGTGGTGGTGTACGAGTCTTCGAGCTGAAGACAATGGAGATGGCAGTGGAGAAGGCTCGCTTAGTGGAGGAGAATTTGGCCATGGCTTTGGGTGGTCACATCAGAGTACAGATTGGTAGCACGCCCACACCTGGATATGTTGCTCATGGAGGGCAGTCACAGGGAGTAGGATCTTCCAGGAAAAGGTACCCACCCTCGAAAGGGGGTTATCAGCAGCAGCAGCCTCAGCAGCAGCAGTCAAAACAGAAGAACACTCAATCTCAACAGGGTGGCAATTCTCAGTTTCGCAGGGATCGTAACAGGAACCGGATTCGTCAGGAACGTTTTGTACAGCCTGCACCTAGTTTCTAGTCAACACCGAGTCGAGGGAGTTTTCAGCAGTCAAATGCTCCATCAGGGGGCAGAGGTTTTGGCAGAGGCACTGGGTGTTTCTCTTGTGGACAGCCGGGCATATTGCTAGGATGTGTCCTCAGAAGAACACCTCCAGTTTTAATCAGAGGCCAGCAGCATCAGAGCCGACAGTAGGTGATGCAGGGAGATCTCATCGTGTTTTTGCTTCAGTGGATAATCATCAGGCAGTTCATCAGAACATAGTAGTTGAGGCATCAGGTGTGTTGAATAATTCTAGCATTTCTATACTTTTTGATTCTGGTGCATCTGATTCCTTTATATCACCTTTAGTTGTTGAGCGATGTGGTTTGGTGGAAATTAGCCAAGGCGTTAAATGGCATGTCGAATTAGCATCAAGGTTAAGGGTTGTGGTAGAGAAGCTTGTACAGGATTGCAATTTGAGTATAGGTGAAATGTCGACCAGGGTGGACCTCAGAATCTTGCCACTCGGTTCTTATGATATTGTCTTAGGCATGGACTGGTTGAGTGCACACCGTGCTATGATTGACTGCTGACGAAAAGCAGTGAGGTGCATTGATGACTCTGGTAAGGACGTGGAGATCTTGGGTATTCAGAGACCCATCTCATTACGTATGATCTCCGCCATGCAGCTCAAAAGGCACTTCCGACAGGGTTGTCAGCTCTTTGCAGTATCTGTGAGTGACTTGGAATCTGAGGATAGTCAGGGGTTGCCATTGGATGACTACCCCCTTCTTAAGGGTTTTTCTAATGTGTTTCTAGAGGAGATTCCTGGTATGCCGCCTAAGCGAGATGTGGATTTCCGGATTGACCTGGTACCTGGAGCTGAACCCATATCTCGAGCTCCATATCGGATGACAACGCAGGAATTACAGGAACTCCATCTTCAGTTGGAAGAATTGTTGGCCAAGGGCTTTATCCGCCCAAGTGTTTCTCCTTGGGGAGCACCTATGATATTTGTGAAAAAGAAGGATGGTTCTCTTCACTTGTGTATTGACTACAGGCAGTTGAATAAAGTAACAGTGAAGAACCGATATCCATTACCCAGAATTGATGATCTCTTCGATCAGATAAAAGGGGCAAAGGTGTTCTCTAAGATAGATCTCAAATCGGGATACCACCAGTTGAGGATTGCAAATGCAAATATTCACAAAACAGCATTTCGAACTCGATACGGACATTACTAGTTCACTGTGATGCCGTTCGGGTTAACGAATGCACCTTCAGTCTTTATGAGTCTAATGAATGGAGTTTTCTATACATACTTGGATAAATTCGTTCTAGTGTTTCTCGATGACATCCTGATCTATTCTAGGTTGATGGAGGAACATGAAGAACATTTAAAACAGGTGTTGCAGTGCTTAAGGGATAATTAATTGTTTGCCAACCTCAAAAAGTGTGACTTTTACAAGACTGAAGTTCAGTACTTGGGCCATGTGATTTCTGGAGAGGGAATTTCAATAGATCCTGCAAAGATTCAGGCCATTGTGGATTGGCCCGCACCCACCAATGTCTCAGAGATTTGCAGCTTCATGGGACTTGCAGGATATTATAGGCAGTTTGTTCAGGGGTTTTCTAGGTTGGCTCATCCTATCACCTCTTTGCAGAGGAAGGGAAAGAAGTTTCTTTGGTCTGAGCAATGTCAGTTAGCTTTCCAGACTCTGAAGGATAAGTTGACTAGTGCTCCCATCTTGGCAGTTCCTGATCCGGCAGGTGATTTCATTGTTTGTACAGATGCATCTTTGGAAGGTTTAGGGGCTGTGTTAATGCAGGAAGGTCGAGTGATTGCTTATGAGTCACGGAAACTGAAGGACCATGAACTTAATTACCCCACTCATGATTTGGAGTTGGCCGCAGTTGTGCATGCCTTGGTGAGGTGGAGGCACTTTCTCCTTGGGCATCGGTTCGAGTTGCATACAGATCACCGAAGTCTGCAGTACATCTTCACGCAATCAAACTTGAATGCGAGACAGAGAAGGTGGATGGAATTTTTGTGTGAGTACGACTTTGAGGTGAAATATATTCAGGGTAAGGAGAATGTTGTAGCAGATGCTTTGAGTAGACGCAGGCATGAGTTATCCGCTATGACTCTTGAGGTGGATTTGAAGAGTCAGATTGTAGCAGCTCTTTCTTCTGATGATTGGTATCAGTTAGTGAAGGCAGAGATTGAGTCGGGTAGAGCCTTAGAGGGTAGATTTGCAGGATACTCCTTGGATTCGGATGGTGTTTTGCGCTATGCAGGCCATATGTATGTACCTCCAGCAGAGGGTCTTCGTACCCTTATCTTGACGGAAGCTCATAGAGCTCCTTATTCGGCACACCCAGGAGTTAAGAAGATGTACGCTGATCTTCGTGCACTATATTTCTGGGCAGGATTGAAGCGTGACATTGCTGATTTTGTGGCTAGGTGTCTTGAATGTCAGAGAGTGAAGGCCGAGCATCATCATCCGGCAGGCTTGTTACAGCCGCATCTTGTTCCGGAGTGGAAGTGGGACATCATTTCTATGAATTTTATAGTCGTGTTGCCTATGTCTTCTAGGCGACATGACGCTATCATGGTCACTGTTGACAGGTTGACCAAGGTAGCCCATTTCTCTCCTATTCGATCTTCATATACTGCTTCAGTGGTGGCTAGGGTGTTCATGGAGGATATTGTTAGACTACATGGGATACCGCGTAGGATTATTTCTGACAGAGATCCGGTATTCACTTCTGCATTATGGACATCCCTTCAGCAGTCCTCTAGGGACTAAGTTGAATTTTAGTTATGCCTACCATCCTGAGACAGATGGTCAGACTGAGAGAGTTAATCAGGTGCTTGAGGATATGCTTCGTATGTATGTCATGGACCAGCAGTCTCGTTGGGAGGATTACCTGCATTTGGTTGAGTTTGCCTACAATAATGGCTATCATAGTTCGATTGGCATGGCTCCATTTCAGGCTTTGTATGGTCATCCTTGTCGTACCCCTCTGAGTTGGGATCGATTAGAGGACAGGGTTCTTCTTGGGCCTGAGATGCTTCGTGACATGGAGCAACAGGTAGCTCGCATCCGAGAGCATCTGGTAGCAGCTCAAGATAGGCAGAAGAAATTTGCTGATGCTCACAGGGTAGATCGGCAGTTTGCGGTTGGAGACCGAGTGTTTCTCAGAGTTCGTCCTTGGAAGAGCCCTATTCGTTATGGAAAGGGTTCTAAGCTTGCACCCCGTTTCGTGGGTCCGTTTGAGGTGTTGGAGCGTATTGGTCCTGTTGCCTATCGCCTGGCATTGCCACCTAGTCTGTCGCGGATTCACGATGTCTTTCATGTATCAGTTCTTAGGCCTTACTTTCCGGATGTTACTCATGTTCTTGATTGGAATGCTCTACAGGTCGAGGACGGGCAACTAGCTCTAGAGCCCGTGGCCGTGGTGCAGCACAGGAGGCTTGTACTTAGAGGCAGGGATATTGAGCAGGTGAGGGTCCAGTGGGATCCCAATGATGAGGCTTCAGCGACTTGGGAGGATGCACCCCGTATGAGAGAATCCTACCCTTACTTGTTTTCTGGCTTACAGGAGTAAGCCGAATTTAAGGGGGGGAGGATGTAATAACCCTCCTGGTTGCTAGTTGGACTCAGCAGTGTTTTGTTTTGTTTTGATGCTCAGATACTATGATGATACTATTATTGTTTGATGTGGTTAGTCAGATACTGTGATGATACTGTTATTGTTTGATATGATTAGTTAGATGCTAGATAATGCTGTTATTTCATTTTGGACATGATTACTTTATATGACATTATGGTTGATTATACCAGATGATTTTCTGAATTATGATATGATGCAGTGATTTAATTTGATATGTTATGAGATGATTGTTAGTTAGAAATGTAATTCATTGATTATGTTATAATTGTTAGAATAGGTGTGACAAAGGACAATATAGCATCACTCATTTACGAGTTCCCTGTTATGTTGCGATTCCTTCTCACAATGCAGTATTTTGATTTAATACTTTGATATATATGTATATATGCACATGTACACAACTTCGTTTGTATGCAGGATTGCAGGTATAAGTCTCGATTCCACCTGCTTCGGCAGGACAGGGCGAGCACCAAATAACCCAACGGATAAATGTTGATACAGAGGTGACGATGAAGTCCTCCCGTTCCATGATGTCAGGTCGTCTCATTTGTTTGGTATAGTTATTTTTGTGTAATCGTTGTCATTGTGTGTCATGTTATGTGTTTTGTCTTATTTTTATTTATGTGGGCATTTATAGTTTTGTTTTAGCTTAATGATTGAAATAAATTATTTATTGTAATGTTGAATTATAGGGTATTTAAATGTTTAAATAATTTAATTATTTTTGAAAATCATACATTGCAATTAAATAATAATTAAATATTAAATATGGTTTAATTATTTTAATCAAGTAAATTGGTGGTGGATAATTATGAGAATAATTTATTTAAAATAAATATGTAATGTGAGGTGCAAGAAAAGTTGCAAAACAAGAATTAATGCAATAAAACAAATAAAAGAACAAAAAGACAGAGGGAGCCAATAGGAATTGAGAGTTGGGAAAAAGCTAGTTTTAAAGAATTGATTTTCTTTTAATTGGAGATTTTGGAGAGTTTTGAAGGAATGGGCAATATATTTTATTTAATGATGAATTTTTAGAGGTTCACACACACACAGAAGATCAGAAAGTTGAAGTTGCTCAAGTCATTGTTGAGTTCGTTCTGGACTAAGGATTGGAATCGGATTCGAGGGCATCAGAGTCAAGCAGGCATCTTCAAATTTGCATTGGACTCCAGGTTCCTCTCGTAGTCTTCTTCTCGTACCCTTTCTTTTATCTGTCTGCTTCAGAAAAGAAAAATATATTTTATTTAAAATGATTTTTTGTGGTTATAGAAAACTTCTGTTGAAAACTGAAAACTAGGGAAAATTATTAGACTGGAAACAAAGAAAAATCATAGTTACTATACGGAACAAATTCTTGTCAAATCTATAACCTGTACCTTCTGAAATATTCAGTTTATCAATATGAGGATTTTGAAAAGATAATTTTTGTAGAGAATAATTAAATTTGAAGTTTTATTATTATATTTATTTATATAAAGAAATCTATGTTATTTCTCTGTATGTTCATTTGTTTTCTTATCATTCATGAAAATATATCTCTCTGTATTCTGTCTCTGTTTTAAATATTATATGAAAAAATATATATATATATATATATATATATATGTGCAGATCTTATTTGTTTATATTGAACCTGTGCGTCGGCCGTACCTCGGTCAGAGGAATTTTTGAGTACCTAGAAATTGTGATATTCCTGTTAGCTTTGGGTTTAAATTTTCTTTTTACAAAAAAAATGAATTGTTTGGTGTATTTTCGTTTTTTTTTTGTTAATATCAGAATTTTTATCAGAGACTTTTTCGTTTTAAAAGAAAAATAAATAAAAATAAAAATGAATGGGCAGGGGAGGGCGAAGGGACGGCTGAAGCTGTACCCTCGGCCCCCGCCCCCTACACACACACTGCTCACAGCAGTCTTTATGACTGCTGCACGCAGCAGTCAGTAAGACTGCCGTGCGCAGTCTATGGCTACGGCCATCTGTGTATTTTATGTATGCTTTTTTTTATTTTGTTTATTTTTATTTTATTTTAAATATATATATATATATATATATATATATATATATATATATATATATATATTTTAAAATATAATTTTATGTATTTATTTGAGAATGGAATAGCATGAAATGAATAAAGGTTGAAAAGATATATATACATTTATGTTGATATAGAGGATGGATGAAATGGATTAGTGAATGGAATATTGAATGGACACATTGTGGATGGAATGGATGGAAAATTTGTTATAATTAAGTAAATTTTTGTTATTTATTTTAAAATGGGCATTATTTAATTTATCGTTTTGATTAAACAAATGTGATAGACAAGATTTAGTCTATAATTGTGATTGTAGGAGACAACCATATCGAGCTATTAAATACTGGGAATGGAAAACAAACTTACTAGTGCAACTTGTAAATTGTGATGTGAATTTTCCTGTTATGTCATATGTTTTTCGTTTAGCTTTGTGTTGACCCGTGGGAACCCTATCGTATTTTAACCTTAGTCCAGAGGCATGTTTATTGTTGAAGTTGTCTTCGTCTTGGTTATACCTTTGGTTTTGAAGCTTTGTAATTTATGCTTGGAAGGGTTGGACGTTTTCTTATGATAGTTTGTTCTGGGATGTCGCGAGAGGAATAATACCTCGTATGTGTGGATTCGAGTTTTATATTTTCTTTGAGTTGGTCCAACCCTTTCCGATTTGAGATATGTTAGGGGTCATAGGAGGGAGAGTGGCTCTTCGTGGGCGCCGACGCCTCGGATGAGGAAGGGCCAGGATAACCCACGAAAGAGTAGTAAACAAGTGATAACCTAAACAATAGATTTAGGGGGTTGGGTAGTTTAAAAACACAAGATAATAAAACATTGGATTCCTTGGCTATGCATTAGGGCTACCCTAGAATAGTGATAGACTGAGAAGGCCGTGGTCGGCAAAGCCATAGTCTCGTCTTCATGAGAGATTATTGGTTCTGCATCAGCTACCCTATGGTGCCGGCGCCTCAGTTAGGAGGAAGGGCCAGGAGATCCATAGATGGGTTTCGTCGCCTCAGTTGGAGGAAGGGCCAGGAGAATCCCATGAGAGCTATGCGATGACACTCTCCACTTGACACCCTTGTTGCTTTGTGTTGTTGCCTCTGGATGTTACCTCTTTATGATGTTCCTTTGAATTCTTGTGAATTTGATTCATGATTGTTAAGTGATAGCACTTCATGTTATTGTGATGAGTTTCTTGGTTTTACTTGTTATGTGATTTGAGTGCGTCGATGGATGTGCATTGCATACTTGAGTTGTACTTGTTCTGTATCATGTTGTTGAGTCGGTTGACATTCATGGTCGGGTTCACTTCCTCGTCACCTCTGAGCACGGGGGGTGAGTTACTTTGTAATTCACATGGTTGGGTGGAACGTGCTCCGCACCCGTTGGGTTCCCCATCAGCATCTTGTCTTCTTAGCTTTCCGTAGTGGAGTTGTACCAGTGATCAGTTGTACTTCATGTTCATTATTCTTGTATCAATCCCCATGTTGGGAAATTCAATGTAATTCATGTATCAAAGAAAATTGTAATGTAATATTATATCAATGATGTAATAGTTAGGTTCTTTGTAACTCTATTAAGAGGTTTATCATGGATGTAATATTGTGATGTTTATTATGCTCGCATCATGATTATCGGATGTATCATTGTATATGGTTATCATAAATTAAATGGTTATGTTATATTCTTTATCTTCATTTTGTTTAGTTGTTGCGATGTAACCTCGCGTGCCCCAGAGAACCAAGTGTATAAATGCTATTGTTTTATGCAATGTGGTTATGTTTTAATGTTATTGCATGTTTACTTTTATTATTTAAAAAAAAAAATTATTCGCATTATGTGTGTTCTCTGGGGTTTGCACGACGGGCGTTACATTAATAAACATCATGTCATGGATGCATTGAAATACAAAATTCAATATGACAAATATTACAATGATGTTGAGATTGATGTTGAGGCTCTTAATATGTTACCTGATGTTGCTATTAATGTCTCCAATTTCTTGCATACAATAAAGCAAGTTTTTGATGAAAACCTAGTGCCATCAACCAACTCAACAAATGTCGCTCAGGATGAAAATGGCTCTTCAAAATTTTCAACATTTATCCCTTCCTTTCCAAATGCTAGATGAGAGTTCAAAGAAATCAAACAAGTATTACAAATTGAAAAAAAAGAACAAAATATTTTGTGTTGGCCTGAAATTAACTCTTCTCTTGTTAATGAATACAACACTGAAGGTTTATTTACAATGGCCTTTCCAACATTGTTTCCCACTGGAGCAACACTTCCCCTCCAACTGAGGAATGTTCAAATTCACTTGCATGAATATTCCCTCCACTTAATGAGATATTTTGATGACAAATTTGAAAAATATGTCAATTTAGTTATTTCCTCTACAACTTGATAATGAGACATCGCAACCAACAAACTATTTCTATCTTTGTTAGAGTGGATTTGGAAGACAAAATCGCCAGGTCATTGTCTGCATTGCATGAATGTATTCAAGTTGCTTTTGATGGCCAGATAGCTGAGCAAATGATGCATTTTGGTGCATCATTGCGGGGTACCCATTCTTTTTGCAACTCTTGTCGGGCCCAACTATCTGAAATGATTGAACAACTTGGCATACCCACCCTTTTTTTCACTTTAAGCTGTGCAGACACAAAATGGGCTGGTTTGCAAAATGTTTTCTCTTCGATGGCTCATTTGGTGATGGAGCCCTAAACAAAGAAACTAACAGATAGTTTTGTTCAAAATCCACATATAACATCTTTATATCTCCATCATAAATTCTTAATTTTCCATGAAGAGGTGATTGAAAAGCTTTTGCATGGAAAAGATTATTGGTATAGATATGAATGGCAGCATCATGGCTCTGCACATGTGCATGGTTTTTTATGGCCTCTTGAAGCCCCCAACATGGACACTCTTGATTGGTCCAATCACCATGATGTTACCATGGCAAGGCACTTTTTTGATAGATATGTTTCAACTTGGAATCCATGTTGCCTTGCACAAAGATTGCCCATAATGTATCATTGTTCTGAAAAAAATTCATGCTTGCTTTCCATGAGCCAAATTCTTTATAGTGATCCAATCATAGATTATGAAGAGTTGCTAAATACAGTTCAAAGGCACACAAAATGCTTTGAATATACCTTTTTAAGGAAAAAAGGAGAGCAATTACAATGTCGGTATAAAACACATTGACAACAACAACTTACCTCTACATTGACATATGATGTTGAGTCTAACAAATCCTACAAGCCAACAAGAAATGATGATCACCTAAATATTTATAGCCCACCCATGCTTGCAATTTGGCATGCCAATGCTGACTGCCAGCTAGTTGTTACTAGGAAAATCATTTTAAATTATATTTATAAATATGTAGCTAAATCTAAGAAGAAATCAACAAATTATCTTGATATGTTGAAAAGACTTGCAAATACAAATATAGTTGAGGATAAAGCGTTGCTTGCATATCAAAAATTCATGATGAATATTTTTGTGGAGCGTGACATTTCTACATAGGAGATGTGCCATATGTTACAGAAACTCCCTCTTCTCACTTCAAGCCAACAATATGTTCATTTTGAATATTGGAAAAAAATCATGGTTCCATATAAATAAAGATGATGCTGATGAAGACCTGCCAACAAATTATATTCATTGCTATATGTAAAGCCCTCTAGAGCTAGCTGGTGTATCCCTAATTGACTTGGTCCACTTGTATACACATTCAGAGCAACACAAAAAGGTTAAATGGAAACTGAGACATCAACCTGCAATTGTCCTTGTGTACCCATTGTTCAAGACTATTCTTGTTGAAGATACATAAATATTAGAGACATTTTTTTGGACTAAACTTATGTTATACAAACCTTTCCAAAACATACAGATAGATATAGGTCTTGCCAAACAAGAGATCATACAAAATTGGAGAGTTTTAGGAACAACTAGTTATCATCCTTGGCATGCTAATAGACTTCTAGTTGCATCCATGATTGAAGAAGAAGATGGAAGTGATACTAACGATTTGAACCATCGACGTTCTATGGATGAATATGAATGGTAATTTTTCTCTCGGCTTGGTGCAACTACTAATTTTAGTATAAATCAACTCTAGTTGTTGGGTAGGAGGGAATTTGATATGAACCATTCATGGAATACAAACCATGTGCCTGAACAGCTTCATAATATTGCTTTACAATTCACCCCATCAGCCAGGGCACAACATGAGCAAGCTGTGATACCATTTTTGCCTATAAATATGTCATCCCATTAGCTTTCACCAAAACAACAATTGGCTCTTCAAATCATCTAGTCCCATCACATGTAACCTTCCCCCAAAGACCCTCTCTGCATGATCATTCAAGGGACAACTGGCACTAGAAAATACTTTTTGATAAATTGTATAAGACAACAAATAAACATGTCTACAAATGGATCCAATAGCTTGTTGCTCACATTGGCCCCCATAGGTGTTTCTATGTACAACATATGCACCTCCACAATCCATACAACCCTTTGGATTCCCATAAAGGATATGAATGCTTTGAAAGGTCAGGCATTGACAATATTCCAAGAATAATTTAAATATATTAAATATATTTTGATAGATGAAATGAGTTTTGTAAGCCCAAAGTTGCTACTGAAAATAGATAACCAGTTGCACCAAGCATTCCCTGATAACCAGAGGGAGCCATTTGATAGTGTTTCCATCATCCTTGTTGGTGATATTTCCTAGTTGTCACCTACCATGGATACCCCTATTTATGCTTCATGGTCATTGGTTGTAGCCTTATGGCATACTTTCACAGTCTCAGTCACATTGGAGACTATTTTTTGCCAAAACAGAGATAGCCTTTCTCAACAAAAAGTTTTGGGCAATCCTTCTCCATATAAGAAATGGTGAG
>VDFB02166489.1:0-13744 GCA_007258455.2 Sequoia sempervirens | reverse complement strand
CCAATAGCTATAGGGATGCCCAAATAGATAAAGGGAAGAGACCCAATCTAAAACCTCAAAATATTTGCAATCCGCCATTGAATAGCTAGAGGAGTATTAAAAAAGTATATAGATGACTTGTGCTCATTGAATTTTTGACCCAAAGCAACAAGGTAAATATCTAAAGCCCACCTAAAAGAAGCAACCTCTTGAAGACGAGCCCTCCCCATAATAGTAGTGTCATCAACAAACTGAAGATGAGAAAGTTGTGGCATCCCATTTCCCCAACACCAACCTTGAAGCATGCCCTGGGAAATCTGAGACTTAAGAAATCTACCCAGACCCTTAGCCATAATAATAAACAGATAAAGGGAGAGAGGATCTCCTTGACAAAGGCCCCTGGAATCCCCAAAAAGCTCAAAAGGCTCCCCATTCATAATAACAAAGAAAGAGGAGGAGGTAACACAAATCATAGTCCAACTGACCCAATCTGGACTAAAACCAAAGCCTAAGAGAATGCTCTGCAAGAAACACCACTTAACTCTATCATAAGCTTTGTCCATGCCCAACTTGATGAACATAGATTTCTCCCTAGACATCGCCATAGAGTGAATCACGTCAAAGGAAACCACCACTCCATCCAATATTTTTCTACCAGCCACAAAACCCCCTTGCTCCTCAGAGATCATAGAAGGAAGAAAAACTTTGAGCCTTTCTGCAATCAATTTAGTAATAATCTTGTACACCACATTACAAAGAGCAATAGGTCTAAATAATTCGAGCTGATCAACACCTTCCTTTTTAGGAATGAGAACTAGGAAAGTAGAATTCAAAGTTTGAAGTATTTGCTTACTACGAAGAGATTCCCAGGCAACCTGTAACAAATCTAAACTTATAATATCCCAAAATTCCTAAGAAAATTCAATAGGAAAACCATCCGGACTTGGAGCTTTACCTTTATTCATCCCAAAAACAACCTCTTCCAATTCATTCTCATTGGTGATTAGGGAGGGAATGCAAGCAAGGATCAAATTCTCCTCATCTTCTACAAGAGGTGAATCTTCAAAAAAAGTGCAGAATAAAACTATCTAGCCTTACGAGACAAAACCTACAAAGAAGAAATGTGGAGCCCTTCTAAATTAACGAGAGAGGAAATAAAACTCCTATTTCGACGAGCTTGCATAAAATGATGGGAGAAAGCAGTATTCTTGTCCCCTTTCCTAAAGCCAATCAATTTGAGCCTTCTGTTTCTAGAAAATCTCCTCACGGAGCTCCCACTCCACAACTCTTGTAGCTTGGGATTCAACTCTTCCTAAAGCATCCGAGAAACCATAATCCCAAATTTGGTGAGTAATCACATCAAAGTGTGCCTAAGAATTCCTCTTCATAGCCAAGTTAGGTTGTCAAAACATAACCTATTCCATCTCTTAATGTGATATCTAACATATTGCAGTTTCTTAACAAAGGTATACATAGTTGTGCATAAGCAGGGCCTCCATCACACCACTACTGGGCCATGTTGGATCATGTAGGGAAGAATCTTGAAGCCACATAAGCTAAAACTTAAAAGGAGGATTCTTGGGAACCATAAAAAGGTAGCTGAAAATTTAATTGGCCAATGATCAGAGCCCCTCCAATCAAGAATCTCAGAACTAGTAACCAAACTATCCCCCACTCAGAAATAGGAGACAAGGAATCTATTCAGCCTTTCAGAAATTACTTCCTCTCCACTTTGTCTATTATTCCAAGTGAAAACCACATTAGAAGGCTTAACATCAATTAAAGCTAGAGAATCCAAATTCTTCTGAAAAAGATTAGAAGTAGGCCCAAGCCTAGGCAACCCACCTCTTTTCTCCTCCAAACTCAACATGGAATTGAAATCACCAGCTAAGACCCAAGGAAGATATGGAGCACAAGACCGTACATACCTTATATGAGCCCAAAGCCAAATTTTTCCACGAATATCAGTTAGAGCATAAAAAATTAGAAACCAAAATAGTTTCACCATTTTCCAAAGTAGAGGCAACCATGGAGATAGTAGAATGACTAGACATCCACCAAAGGGGAGAAATCTTTCTTGGATTCCAAAAAAGAGCCAAACCTCTAGAACTCCCTTGAGAACTAATGCAATGACATTGACCAAAACACAAAATACGAGAAGCACATTGAAGCATGAAATCAAATGAAAGTTTAGTCTCCTAAACAAAAAATATGTCTAGAGAATGGACAACAACCAAATCATGAATAACCTTTTGAAGGGAGGTGCTATTCAACCCCCTTACATTCCAGGAGAGAATAATCATGGAGGAGATTGAGAAAAGTGAACATCAATGGGGTTAACATACCCAAATTCCACCAACAAATCTCCAGTAAGTTTATTCTTCTCAATATCTTTCTTGCGGCCACTTTTAGAAGAGAACTCAGACAATCCCTTCATAAGAGTGTGTTGATGCACCCCCAAGGCTAGAGAAGACCCCTTTCTCTTGCTAGAAGCTAGCCCCTCCTTAGCCAAATCTGCCAAAACAATATCATCATCATCCTGCATAGGACCATTGGAAGACACCAGATGATCTTGCACACCTTGTGAGAAATTAAGATCATGACTGAACCCCTACACCACATCACAACCCATACCATCAACACTAGAGGGAACACCCACCGAGATTCCTTCCTCCAAGGCTAAAGTATCCAACATCTCAAACCGATTAAATCCCTCTTTAGTCTGCTTGTCCCTTAAGGATCTCTTCTAACCATGACCCTTAGCCTGAGGCTTAACTAGCACAAAGCCATCCTTATCTGAGTCACCCTCCATCATGGAAGACTTCCCTTTTCTCTCTTTGACCACTTTGGTTGTTGAAGACGAAGGGGAATTATTAGAGTGAGGAGATTTATTAAGTCTAGGACATTGCCTCTGAAGATGTCCATAGTCATGACAAATCCAACAACAAAAAGGAAGGGATTCATAATCAAGTGGTTGAACCCAAGAAAAAGAACCCAGGAAAATTTCCAGAGAATCCAAAATGGGATTATTCAAATCTATCTCCACACAAATATGAGCAAAATAAATAACCTTTTTTTAAGGGTTTGTTGAGCAACGACAGTAGGCTTACCAAGAAGAGCAACAATTTGTTGTAAATTATCTTCCCTCCAAAACTCCAAGGGAAGCTAGACAATAGGACCCAATAGGAACCCTTGACAACAATTCTTTTGCTGAATTAAAACCCATATGCCAGGGTTTGATAAACAATCCAACATGATTATAAAAGTATGGTCCTCCCTCAAAAACCTAATTCCTATCAGTCATATTGGAAAATACAACCAAGAAATAACTGTTTGTAGCCACCATAAGCTCCATGTCTCCCTCAATCTTCCATGTACGCCTAATCCAGACATCTAAAGTTGATAGAGGAATATAGATCCCAAGAAATTTGTAGATTAGAGCATGTCTGCTCTAATAAGAAACATCATCAACCATCAATTCAGGAGAAATGACCAAAATTGGATGATCTTGGCTTCTGGGAAAATAACCATTCACTTTCTTCAATTTAGGGCCCTCCCCCACATAAAATGACTTTGACTGTTGAGCTTTCATACCCGATGAAGAGTCATTGAGGGACACACCACCCCAACCACCACCAAACTAGAAGACATCAGTTGCTCCACCATAATACACACACCAACAAAACCCACCAACCCACACACTAGCTAAAAGACCCACAGAAAAAAAAGATAAAAAGGAACCCCTCGTACACAGCGAAACCCCCCCACCCCAACTAAAAACGTAGCTGGGTAAAAGCACAAAACTATGTCACACTTTTGACCAAATAAAGTAATCTGACCGGATTATTTCGGCCGACCAATTTTCGGCCGATAGGGTTTCGGCCGAATCCACGAGGTAGCGACATGGCGCCTACGTGTCCCCACATTTTCGGGCGAGTTAGTTTCGGTCGAAACCTTCTCGGCCGAAGGTGTGTCGATCAAAAATATCAAAAAAAGAAAAGAAAAGAAAAGCCAGGCCGACCATTTTGAATGCTCAGGCGAAAGGGTTGAGGGTGAGAGCTTGTCAGCCGAGGTCAACACCAACAATGACCATATATACCTAGGTTTCATCTGGGGTCATTTGTTGGATTGTTTTATTCATGTTCTATGTGTTCTATCTCATTTGGGAGATTTATTCGATGTATTTTGGGTTAGGGTTTCATTGAAATGTGAAAAGAAATTTTTCTCATCGATTTTATTGGCGGAAAGATATGAAAGTTTGTGTTGTTTGTGATAATGATGAAGGAAATATATAGATTTGGTTGTGATGTTTGGAACATTATTAGATTTTTATGTTTAAACAGTTTTCTCTAGTGTTTTAATAATTTGGGGTTTTGTGAGAAAAAGTGACCTAATTGTCAAATTCATCCATACTATATATATTTGGGAGGTATTTGATATTAGCCAACATATCTTGTGGATTCTTCTTGTTTTGTCTCCAACCAAACTTGAATGCTGCCCAAACCCACACTAATCAATTGACTTAATGATGGAAAATTCCTGCTCACCTCACCTCCTTTTCTTGATTTGCAAGCTACACAAAAATAACAACACAAATCTTGCTAAACCCTACATTACATTGATCGAAACAACCCAACAATAATCCTGCTGCTTTTCTCAATAAAGATATCTACCGTAAGTTATGGTTAACGTACTATTTAGGAGGGGATAGTTGACTATACTACATGAATATGAAGAGAACCTCCTCCAGCCATTGTTATAATTTTTTCTTTCTGTCTAGAAAGTAGAATGATCGTACACATTGCTTGAATTCACAACGTGAAATCATAGTTGTCCAATGTCAAAATGCATGGATTGTTCCAGTCAATGTCACAGTTGATAAGATATATTTCATAGTTTTTTATACTGGAATTGACTTATGCTGAAGTTGACTGATAACAAATAATTAAAGGCCGTTAACAGTATATATATATATATATATATATAATACCTCCATGCCACACAATATTCTCTTTACTGACAACAAAAATATTAAATAAAATGACACACAAATGTCACTAGAGCCAATCGGCTTCAAATTTTGATTTTAGTCAAAATAAACAATAGATTTGAAGTGGTATGTTGAACAATTATAACCCACTTCAAAATCTTAGTCAAACTTACTACAATCAATAAGGTCAATCACAAAGCACACAAAAACACCACTTCCATGAGATTTACTTAATGGAAAAAATCTCATGGAAAAAGAAAATATACTTAACATGGGAGAAGTGAGGGATTGCCTCAACTGATCCAAACATTATCATACTTAGATTTAACCATGTTAGTCCTCTCCAGACTGGTTTTAACATGTAAATCAAAAGCAACAAAGCTCTAACATTATATACATAGATTACTTAAAAATAAACATCCCAATACAAATATGCAGAATTTACAGAAGGTGTTTGAGTGTATATTGAGCAATCATAACCACTTCAAATCTTGGTCAAACTCAGCAACAAAGCACACAAAAATACCATTTTTATGAGATTTTAGTCAAACACACAACGTGATCAATAAGCCCTTGAATACTCTAAGAAGAGGAGTCATCAGAGAGAAGGCAAATGCAAACAATGAAATTGGTTTCCAACTTGTTGTTTTATCTGTTTACGCTTTAGAATAGATCTATTTTATCTGTTTGATTTTCTAAAATATTTGGGCTTCAAAACATACCAAGTTTACTCATTGGAAATGCTTTGGACTATCACCACTATTAAGTATGATTTGATGATCAAAGAGATTCCCTATTAGTGTGGAATCCAAACCACTTATCATTTCTTGCAACAAAAAAAATCAAAAACATGCAACTAGAAACTGTCAAGAGCAAAGTGCCAATCCTTGAAAATCCTAATAACCATCAGAAATGACCCAGACATGAACATATAGCATGATCTAATTAAGAATGAAAAGAGATTAAAGATGAAAGTGAAATAAAATGTTTATACTTCATTGTATATACACATCTTGTTAGAGCACAACGTATAAACTATATTGACTATAAGACTGAATAGGCTGGAAATTAATCTCAACAAATCAACAGAAGTAAGACTTCTCCATCAACAGTTGCAAATGATAAAAACTCTTTCCCATAACAGTGGTTATGAAACAATGTTCTGAAATAGAACCTACAAACTATCACAGGCAATGCAGTTATTGTAAGTCAAAAGAAAGAACAAATGAGACAATGCATTCTAGCTCCCAATTTCAAAGACAACCAATCTCTTGTGTAGAGGTGCTAGTTCAATCAAATCACACAATTTCAATCAATCATACCCTAATCTAATTAGTCTCAACTACTCATAAACAAGGAAACCATTTCTAAAATTAACAAATCTTTGCTTTTCCATAAAGCTATCTATGAATTCTTGTAAAAAATCCATGTATTGCCTCTACATGGTTTTATTTGTTCTAGTTCCCTAAATAAACTAAATAATGCATCTTACTAAACTTGAAAACAATTTACCCCTTTATTTGTGTCATACATCTTATCTTTATATCATGAAGACTTATTTTTTATTTGCATGTCTATGTCTCTAATATCCTTTATTTGAATATATACTAGCTCCAATATCCTTCGTTCTTTCTGCATGGATATCAAGTTCATATTTAATTCTTATTTTGGCACTAATTGTGAGATGTGTGGGGCTCATTATAATTCTTCCCTACCTGAATTGAGACCATTGTAAATAGTTAAGGTAGATCTTTTGATTGCACCAAATATTCTATAAGCATCCAGCTCCTTAGCCTTTATCTTTATCCTGAGGTCATCTATCTTCAAGACAAAAACCCGATTGGCTCATAGCTGAAATGATATATCCTTCATCTTCTCATCAAATTACATTGAAAAACATGATAGCATTTGTTGGCTTGTCAATTTCCATTGTAAAACCACTTCTTTTATATTTTCAAACAAATGGATTATAGAATCTGTCGGTCCATTACATTTATTCGCATGATCACATTAAACTCTTGTAATCTAAACTCTTGGCCTCATTTACATGTCCCAAATTAGTTTCCTTATCTTCATGATGAGAGGCCTTTGTTCTCTAACAATCACTATCACTTGATAGTTGTGACAATTCCACTTGGTCTTTCATTGCATTTATCCCAACCATTAGTACTTCTTTCAAAGCATCAACTTGAGAATTTGAACTTGCAAAATGTGGCATACTAGTTTCTCATGAGGCTACATAACCTACATTTGAACCTACAAAATGTGGCATACCAGTTTCTTATAAACTATATTGACTATAAGACTGAATAGGCTGGAAATTAATCTCAACAAATCAACAGAAGTAAGACTTCTCCATCAACAGTTGCACATCAATTCTATCAATGTGAATTCTTGTAATGAATTCATGTGTCTTAGTATGATAACTACAATATACACATATACACATGTGTATATGTATGTATACATGTGGACATGTATGTGTATGCACTTGAGTGTACATACATGTACATGTATACACAATATATATAAATGCATGTGTGTATGTACATACATACATTTTGCCTAAATTTACATTTCTATAAATTCAAAATTGAAAACCCCAAATTTTTAGTTCACCATATGTATGTATACATACATGTATACATATATGTATGCACATGCACGTGCACATATATATGTGTATGTGTGCACATGTATGTGTACATATATATACATGTACATGTGTACATGTGTATATGTATGTATTATATATACATATGTGTATGTGTGTATGTATGTATGTGTATGTGTGTATGCATATATATATATATATACATACATGTATCTGTGTATGTACATGTACATGCATATATGTGTATGTGTGTATGTATGTATGTATTATATATGTATGTGTATGTGCATATGCATGTATGTATTATATATACATATGTGTACATGTGTGCATGTATGTATGTATATGCATATATATATATATATATATATATATGTATGTACATGCACATATATGTGTATGTGTGTATGTATGTGTGTATGTGTGTATGTATTATATATGTATGTTTATGTGTGTATGCATGTATGTATGCATATATATATACATATGTATGTGTGTATGTATGTATGTACTTAAGTATGTACATGTACATAAATATATGTATGTATATGTACACACGTGCATGTATATATATATGTACATGTGTGTACATGTATGTATATAGACATACATACATATACATACATGTATATATACATGTGTACATACACACATGCACTCCCACATACATACATGTGTACATACATACATACACATAAATGTATATATGTACATACACAAATGTATTGAAAGTCTCTTTGGAGTTGTCAAATTTCTTATGTTATCTAAGTTGTTACAAAAGGTGAACTATTGAGTTAAGTTCATTGAAGAAGAAAATAAATTATATGATGAAACAAAGGTCATTCCATGCTTACAAGGCCAAGGTTTCTAATCAAACATAGCATTCCCGAGGCCTAAATTCATCTTTCATGAAAGAAAAAGATGATATCAAAGGAGATATTGTGCCTACAATACATGTGTACAATGTTTATATTTTATTCCTAAGGAATTTATTTCAAAGAATTTTAGTTATTACTTTAATATGTTTTAAGTTAGATCAAAAAATTAAGGAAATGTTAACCTTTTTATTTAGTGTTTGATTTAAAAAATAATTCATTACAAAGAAAGGCTAGATATATATGTGACCAATTGTAATGAAGAGTATTTTTTTATTTTGATCAGAATTTTAGTATAGAGCGGTTGAAAGGATAAATATATTTTTTCCATATTTATTCTTGGTTGCATATTACATGCATCTATGATTTAATAGGTTCACATAGAGATAGATATAAAGTTTGAACTAGATCACATTAGATACATTTAAATTTAAAAATGTTTTCTAGTTTTGAAACTTGAAAATTTTACATTTAATTTAAATATATATATTTTTAGTTTTGAAAAAAATTCAATTTAAATTTGTTTAGTTCATCATGTAATTTTGTTTTAATGATATGAAGATCTTTATCTATTTATATATATCATGGACAATGAGGGATCTCATCATTCCCCTCGTTTTGAGCAAGAAGCTCAAACTAGATCAAATATATTTCAGGATAGTATTGCTAGATTGGACAATGCTCTAAAATGTTTAGAGCAAACAATTCACAACTCCCCCAATTTGGCTAATCGAGATAGATTAGTCACTATTAGACAGGAGATTATTAAGATGATTGAGACAATTCGATCATACAATCCTTATGATGAAATCAACATTGAGCAATTTTATTTTTCTCTTGCCAGGAGTGTTACTGTTACAGTGAAACATAGAGAAGTTGCCAAATTAGTTTCAGGTGAAAATGTGTTATCCATGTTCCCATTTTATAGAGGAAAAAATAAAATTAGAGGATATGTGGTTACAAGGTGTGAAGATCCTCTTGTTGCGCCATTCATATACCCTAGATGGTTGGCAACACATCATAGATGGCCTCACAATGACGAGAGCTGCCACTATATTTTTTCAAACAGTTATATGCAGAATTTCATTTACATATAGAGGTGGACTACACATCTTATCCTGAGCATGCTGGCCAAGGTAAAGGACGTTTTTATGACAAACCATAGTTTAGATCTTCAAATTTTCCACCACCTGTGGACAAGAGGGCATTAGTTGGCCCAAAACTTTTGGTTTTACCAAAACATTTGGAATTGGCAACAACAGGGGAGGCAACAACAGGCTCCACTTAGAGTCATATTTTTGAAAACATTGCCTCTATTATGAAGCAGATTTATCAGACTTCATCTGATCGAGTTGGTAGATACTTATTACGCCCATGGATCAACCTTCCTCCCACTGAGGCTAAATCTGCATCGGATGATCCATTTATTAGTGTTGATCTACCTACTCTTGTAGATGTTGAGCATATGACCCACACGACTCTGCGTAATACATGTAGACTCTCAATTTTGGATTTACTAGCAGCATATCAGGTTATCAGTGAGGACCATGGGATTTCTCTTGACAGGGTACCATATTTTATTAGACAACGATATCCTCATACACATACGAGCCACAGGGTGGAAAATGCAGCTCAGGATATTCCACATCAGCCTACAAGATCCCATGCACATCATGTTTCTATTGATCCTTTAGGTTGTCCAGGTAGTTGTCAGGATGTTACAGGTCACGTTGAGGCTACTGCAACACCTAATTCTGTCCATGGGACATATAGTCGGCTTCTTTTTGCCACTAATAATGTACATGCTACAGAGCCCCCTGCGATGTATTTAAATTCTCATGATCTTAGTGACATTGGTAGAGCCATCGAGCAGGCACAACAGGTACTTTCAATTTATAATTTAAATACATATATTTAAAATTGTGCTCTAAAAAATTATGTAATGCATTTTAAAAACTTCTAGTTGTTTAACTCTTGATTGAAATTGTGTACTTGAAAATTTTAAGTTGTATGGTGATTTTCCAAACTTTGGAAATTTGGAGCATGATGGCGATCCTGCGCAGTATGCAGATGAGGTACATTTAAATTTAATTTAAAAAAACTAATTACTTGATGTTTAAGTTTGAACACATTGAACTCAAGTACATTGTAATTTTAGATAATTTTACATATATATGTACTTGAACACATGCAAGTGTTGGGATGAGGCTCAGGACATAGATTGGGAGATATTGGATCAAGACATGGATCCACACATCTTGGATCAGCAGAGCGATCAGTCCATGGATCGAGGGAGATATTGGGCTGTGGATCGAGGGAGAGATCGAACCATGGATTGAGGGAGAGGTCGAGGGAGAGATTGAGCTAGAGATCTGATGATTCTATTCATACCAGATATCCCTCTCTTTGAGATTTGTTTTATAGTATTACATGTTTGAGATCATTTTATTACATGTTGTAGACACTTTTTATGATTTATGTATTGAACATTTGCACGTGTTACATACTTATGTTTTATGGTACACATATATATACTTGTTATGATTTACATGTCACATTCATATAGTTATGTTTTATGGTTTGAATCTAGGTTTGTTATATATGTGCATTATTATGGTTTGATGAACTCACTTACATTACATATATAAATACATCGTGCATTAAATTAGTTTATGGTTTTATTTATTTAGCAAGGAACAAGTACCTTTATTTAAATTTAAATTATGGTTTGTTCAAATGCACTTGTTGTACATATAGATAACTTTACATTGTGCAATCAAAATGTTGGACTCCACTATCTAATGGTTGCTATTTGTAAATTTAAAAAGATGGAAATGTACATGTAATTAGTTTAAATAAATAGTTCAAATGAATTTGTCTTTAATAAATAGGTCAAGAAATAGAAAAAATTGAATGCAAATATGCTTGAGATTAATGCTATATTTTAAAGTAGAACATAAAAATGCAATTGGAAATAGATGATAGTTCTTGAATTCTTTACAGCTCTAAATGTTCATTTTTAAAGTCAATCTAGGTTAAATACATTTAAATTGTGCATATATCATGCTATACATGAACCTAAGAATTCCATATAATCTAATACACATGTTCATTTGAATGTGCATGCAAAGAATTCTTGAACTAGATGATGAGCTATACTTGTGTCCAGTTGAATGTAAATGAAATCAAATATATATATATATATATATATATTCAAGTGTTCACTTAAGAATTCCATATGATTCAAAGAAAGCATGTAAGCTATAAGTGGAGTTGAATGTAAATGAAATCAAATTTCTAGTCTTGTAAGTTTAAGAATTCCATGTGGAACATTTATATATATGCAATTGGAAATTGATATATTTAAATCTTGAAAGTTATGCACATTTAATATAAGTATCTAGATCTTCCTAGATGACAATTCTATATAAATTAAAAATTGATCAATTTGGATATTTAATTGTACTAGAAAGATGGACCATTACATACATGGTCTCAAGCTATACATGGTAAACAAAGTTAAATTGATGCCAAAATGTAGCTATCTCAAGCACCCCAAACACCATCACTATGATTCACTACAATGTTCATATATTCCAATGCACCTTGAGGTGAACAAGAAAGACCAAACCAATAGAACTTGGATACAATCTAACATTAAATAAATGGATTTGATAACTATACTTAAAATATAGGAGCTAATGTTCTTAAGAAAATTTGGATTAAAGATGAAATCAAATTATAAGGTCAAGTGATTTTTTATTAGGAGATTGGATTTGAAACGGATGATAGTCTGGATTAAGGATAAGGTCCCTAGATGTTGAAAGCTTTGGGTGATGACGAAAGTACAATATGATGTATGGACTAGATTGAGACAAAGTAACCAAATTTTGATGTTCAAGTGATGATTTTTTATTAAGGATGGAGAATGGATGTATGGTTGAGATGGATCTAGATGGATAATTTTTAAATGATTCTAGGATGATTATGGTTAAATGGGTTATTACTTGATAAAGTGATCTTAACTTGATGATTACGATGGGGGATGCTTACTTGATGAAAATAATAAAATTAGGATGTGATGATTAGGATACATGAAAATCTAGAAGATCATTTAAAATTATTGAATGTTGTGCATTAGTAATGTATAAAAAATAAAGAAAACTAGAGACAACATTTATGTCTAGATTCTTCACCACTCAAACACCAAATCAACTAGATAATATAAGTTTGTTGAGTTGAATGTTCAAATTAAATGAAAGATTCATGTGAACTTAAGAATTCCATGGAACATTTAAATTTAAATGCAAAATTGGAACATAAACTAGGTTTTGTACAAATTGTTGCACGTATATATATATATATTCAATCTAGCTCATGTATATAAGTGGAGTTGAACAAATATTTAAATTCAAATATTTGAAAGTGAAAGTTTAACAATTCCATGTCAAACATAAAAATACAATCAAGGAATCTAGAGATGATTTAAAGGAATTTCTAAGGAAAAATACATGAACTTTTTAATTTCTAAGTCAAGTTAAGTTTCAAGTAAATTGTGTGCATGTACATATATATGTATGATCTAAGATAATTCAACAAATGAATTCGAAGATTCTTGAGTGAACTTAAAATAATTCCATGTCCAACATGTAAAAATGCAATTGGAAATCTAGATGATTTAAAGGAATTTAGGCAAAATGTAAATGAAAACATTTTTAAAGTCACTAGGTTTTGTATCAAGCATATATATGATCTAACATACATGTCACATTCTAAAAAAAAAACCATTCTAAATCATGTCACATGTCCAATCAATACAAATATATATTATCTAGATTTGGAGTCATAAATGTGTACATATATCCAAAAACAACTTAAAGCTCCTGGTACATAAAATCTGGATCCTCTCTATCTTTAATTATCTCTAAAATCTTCTCATGATCTTCAATAGGAAACCTCCACTTTTGTTTGGCACGTCCTCTTTTAGGTAAAGTTTCTAAATTTGTTTTTGTTGCCAAAACTAAGTGACTGTAATGTAGAACCTTTTGTCCTGGCCTATAATCAACAAATATCATACCATTTTTATCTATCTTTATTTGTTGATAATATGTGCCTTCAATAACGACTGATCCAATGGGATACTCTTGTCCATCACCATCTATCATTGATTCCACCAATTTTCTTTTTGGTTGTGTATATCTTAGTAGATAGTAATCTACACCTTCCACATTTTCAAGATTTGCAACTACAATGAAAATATCTCTTGTGTACACACACCACATTTAT
>VDFB02166488.1:0-22699 GCA_007258455.2 Sequoia sempervirens | reverse complement strand
GACTTTGTATTGTATCAAATAGAGCAAAGCATGTAAGATGGATATAGGCACTAGACTGTGAGATTAAAACACAACCAAATGCTTGTGAATTTGAGTCTGCACTGAAAGACCAAACAAGAGCAACAAAGAATTCACTTTTAAAAGACCTTCTGACAACCAGTAGACCCAAGGCATGTGACATGCATATGAACAGTAGATCACAAGATTAAAACTCAAATCAATTATTAGTGAATTGAATTCTACACCAAAAGACCAAATAAAGGTCTTCAATAAACAACTCACTTCTTAAAGATTTTATACCATACCAATAAGAAAAAAAAAGTAAAATTCATATATATATAAAGAACTCACCTTTAAAAACTTTATACCATGCTGATTAGAGTTAAACATGTAAATTACATGTAAACACCAAACTACAGGACATATTGAATTATGGTTCATTAAAAAATTTATTCCATGCTGATAAGAGTAAAACATGTAAATTACATATAAACACCAAACTACACGAATAAATTGAATTATGGTACAATTCCTACTAGGAAATTTAAGTAATAAACACTACTTTTGTGATGCTCCATATTGTCATTGAGCCATTTGACAGGTCCGTCTAATAAATCTGAGTTATTGTCCAAGTCCTTTTATGATTTATTAAATTTTTGCTTTACCTAACCATGTTCATTCAAATGTTATATTACCATAACCTAGTTAGGATGGTTAGCATCAGAGGGTCAGATTAGTGTTAGATCAGTTGTCTTTAGTACAGATCAAACATAATGTTAAAAAAACAAGATAGTTTCCAATCATGTCAACTTCAAATTTAAAATGCAACTTGCCAAAAATATTTAAGAAAGCTGCATCAATTTCAACACATAATAAAATACTCCATTCAACATAGTTCATAGAAATAAGTGCATTTATAAAAGCTATTGTTTGCAACTTCTAGAATAGACATATACATTGGCAATAAAAACTGTGACACAACATTCTATCTTACATTTAGTATAATTTAAAACAAAAATGCTCAAAGTGCAATAAAAAACACTTTTATTACCTCTTTCTTGGCAATCCCCACAGTACCTGTGGGTGTAAGCCACATGATAAGAAAAATATCAAGAGGCGATGCATGATTGCTCACATAAATGGCTTTCAAATTTGAGTACTCCGCACCTCTTATCTCAATGGAATTCCCTAAAATCCACATCTGACAAGTGACAACCAAAATATATCAGGATAGTGTCTTTCGTTAATCACTCAATTAGTAAGGCTTATCAATAGGTCGAGAATTTCAAAGGGCCTTCGAGAATGATACAAGACCAGATTGTTAAACCAGGGCAAGGAAAAAATATTTTGTACCGGAAACATATACACCACCAGAAAAAAAAGAGTATGTAACTAACACTAGTCAAAGGAAACAATATAGAATGATGCATAAAAATATCTGCAAGTAGTTTATTATATGTTCTATCATATCTGGATATAATCTAATTCAACCTGAATATGAAATTGCTGACATATGAATGATTTTTTTTAAGGGAGTGTAGTGGATCTTTAGCAAAGAAATTGTGAAAGGACCTAACAGTATAATTAAAAAATGTGGAATCCTACTGTGAAAGCTTGTCTAAATAGATTTAATGTTCTGTATTAGTTCTATTCTAGACATATAGCAGCATGTTAATGACAGTTGTTTTCTTTATTCGAACAGATGGGTTAATCAAAATCAGCATTCTATAAGATTTATAAAAATGGCAAAGGCTACAAAAATAAGATAAAAATATACAGAATACCTGCAAACAGCCAATGGATTTGGAACAGAAGAATAACCCATTTTAGCAGTAACTACTTTGTGGATAGGAAAAGAAATATGAAAGAATACAAAACTACTATTCGCTAAGCAGAGATCCTGCTGCCAAAACTGTAATATCTAAGGGGTACAATACATGGTTACCAAAAGGAATATAAATAGATGCACAATATCTGCAAAATTTCTTTGAAAAACAATACCGACGAGTTTTAGAGTTAAACATTCTACCCAAACAAAATAAAAATGCGAAAAAATGCAGTAGCATTATTGGCTAAGCAGGGCTCATGTTTCCAAGAGCTCAGAGGCCTCCATAGTTTTTAGTTTATGGTTGTGAACTGTATTCTGTGTTATTATGGATTAGGAATTAATTAAACCTGGCATATGTATCTTCAAGAGGTGAATTCATAATTGACATCCTATCTTGATTTGAAAGCTCTAAGCCTTCGAATGACTTTTATTGTGATAGATTTTTGTCTTCAGCTGTCTGATTTTATCTATTACTTTACTAAGACTATTCACTTCTCTAGTTTTTTATGTTTGGAGTAAGTTTGAGCCATTCATATTGGTGAAACTTGTACCTTCCCTTTGACTAAATGCTTATTGTCTAGTGATCCATAACAAATTCTGCTTGACTACTTCCTTTGATTTACAATACAAACAGTATTGTCACACTGGAATTTTGAATTGCACTTTGTACATTTCTGCTCCCTCAAATTCATCAAGAAATAATAGATTTCAACTATTATGAAAATAATACTGCATAAACAGTTTCAAATCTATCATCCACACTATTGGGCATATACAACAGAGATATCTAATGGAGAACACCAAATGAATATGAACAGTGATTTAACATTTTTGTTAGGGCCTTTTTTTTTCATAAGTGAATAGAATTACTATAGGTTAGTAATAATACTTTTTTTAAGCTACATTTTTCATAACTGAATAGAATTATTATTCTATATGAAATAATTAATACCTTTTTCAAAGCTATATTTTCTATGATTAAGAAAACATTAATTTTATGTTATAGCCGATTCATAAACAATTTTATGTTTAGAAATAAAATTTCTAACCTCTCTAGATGGGCATGGATAGATCCATACAGGTGAAACTATGTTTACATGCATAAAAGCATACCCTTTTCAAGCTGCGAAATGAACATTCTTATCTCTCTCTTTTCTTTTTTTTCTCTATATTTGCCTTCTCTAATCAAATCTTAATAATGGTATCTTATCTCATTCTCAACAACTCAACGATAGCAAAAGCTTTGACGGAAAATGAAACTAGTATATGTCAACAGTCAAAGCATTCCTTTTGGTATATGACATGTGCATGATAAATAATTATAAATTTCAAATACTTTAAGAAACTTAATATAAATTGAAGTCACCATAGAACTAAAATGTCTTTCTCACACGTTCTCACACATTCAGATGTAAAGAATAGTTTTAAGCCCCTTGAAGGAGTATATATATAAACACTATAATAAGCAGAATAGAAGCTTCAATGGAATGTCATATGTGACAAACATGATATAAATTGAAAGAATTACTATTTAGTTTGCGGCTTGGACAAATAATTACAGAGGATTACTTTGAGGATAAAAAGAAGTATGATCGTGTTGAGCCATTTGGCACATTGATCCAAGGAAATTTTGTTTTCTAACATGACAAGTTAAATCAACTTTGAATAAAAACCACATTTACAGGGTGGTTTAAATACTTCAGAGAGTTCCTTGCTTAATTAGATAATTACATATAACACAATATGGAAGTATGAATCATAATTACCATTGTTGGTTGAAAACCTCCAAACAAAAAATATCCTTCCTAAAATGTAGGAAACACCAGAATCCGGACTTCAGGGGAGAGTAAAAGAGCAAAAGCAAGACGTGTGATAACTAAGTCAATAGCACTTTGAACAAATTTTCGTCTTCCCTAGCCTCCAGGATACTGCAATACAAATTAGATTATTGGATTAAAAAAGGTATGGTGAATTGCAAGTGAAAATTGAGCGTCCATAGAGGACAGAAGTCACTTGAACTGTTTAAAATCAGTTACAAGCATCAAAACTTTTTGTGGCTGTGTAAAGTAATAATTCATCTAGAAACTATTAGTGCAGCCTCTTAAAAGGAAATATGAATTGGACATAAATTTAGCTAGCTTGTCCTCAATTATTAGAATTTAATTTGGAACTTTAGTAGAGTGTTATTTTCCTTATAACTATTCAATCAGTCCTTTGATCAACTTTTACTGATGTTTAAAGGAAAATCTTTTTAATCTTTCATTTTAAAGTTAAAATCTCCCAAGTTTATAAATCAAAAAGAATTTTTTGTTGAAGGCTTTGTAAACAAAGTAACAAATTAAATGTTTTTTGATTGTAGGAAATTTTATAATTAAATATTTTTAAAAAAATATTGAGAAAGAGTAATATTAGAATATTTGACGTCTCAAAAATCTTATACTTATCTAAACAATATTTAAATACAATAAATAAATTAATAATCATTCATAATTATGAAATATGAATTCTTGTAAATATTACTTTATAAAAAATTAAAAAAACCAGGAAAAACAAATGTACCAGCATTCTTCCCGTCAAATGGATATAGAACAAGGCCAGGGCAGCAGAATCACCATTGTTACAGACCACATAAAACTGGTAGCCATCGTAACCACGAAACAGAGCACAATCATCAGAAAAGGCAAAGCCACAACTCCCAGTTGTTATCCTCAACATTTGAAGAATCCATAGCAAGTCTTTGGGAACGGACATTACTTATTGATTTCTCCCTTTCCCTTGTCTTGAAAGATTAGCCGTCGTTTTTTTGTATGCAAAGAATTCATGAGGAACATAATCAGTCGACAAATCTTGACAGCAATTTGCATGCTTAAACAACCTGTACGATTGACAGTATCCTCTCTGTCTCATCACAACCGATATCGTGATTAATATGACTAGAAAAATGGTACTAAATTCCTCCTGAACGGCACGCATTTTAAGGAGAGGAGAGAGAGCGGGGATGTTCAAATGCACGCAAAAACTGATCTCGGATCCACTGCTTTAAAAAAAAAAAAAATCAGAGCAGAACCTCTGCTTAAAGATTCCTCCTAAAAACAGTGGACAGACGTCGTCCAGTTCAAGAGATTTATTGATCTACTATAATCGAACGGCCAATACCTTCAAATACAGTTGAGCATAACATTTCTGAATAACAGAAACCCAAATCCAGAATTACAGAAACTTGTAAACGGAGAAACGACTGTTATGAACTCTAGCCTAGCCGACCCTTCGAATCTTAAATGAATTTCAGCATTCTGCCATTAATAACTCAGATTATCCAGCAAATTAACACGCCTAAATATATTCTCTCCTTGTCTAAATTTATTCGCCTAAACTACTCAAAAAAATTCAGGGCTTCAACAAATCGTTTGCACAAACGACTAAAAACGGGGAAAAATAACCAACAAACAAATCACGTTTCAATCTTTCATCGCAGGATTATAAAACCTGCTCGACGCCTTTGCCCCGAAATCTTGTTCAAATCAAGAACAGGTTTTCCACCATGTTACCGAAACCCTATGAGAATGCTTCCCCAGTCAAAATTTGTTCAAATATTCAAGAACATTCCCACATATTGAGTGCTTTCATGTTTCGTTAATGCGCAATAGATATAAGACTATCATTTTTGAATCAAAGACGTATGTGTAATAATAAAAAATATTTTTAAATATAATTATACAAAATTTGTTTACATTAACATTTCAATCATTATAATAAAAAGAACATATAACATATTACAAACTAATTTAACTCTTAAAAAAACAAATAAATACAAAGAAAATACAAAAATTAATATCCATAATAATTAATATTAATTTTTTTAAATATTTATAACTAAAAATCAATCAAAAGTAATTTTAACTATTCTTTAATTATGTAATACATTATATAATATTTTAACTACATAATTATGTAAATATTTATATACATTATAATAATATCTATAATGCATAATTATATGCATTAGTATTTATAATTTATTAATTTATTTATTAAATTTAATATTATTATAAATTATAAATATTCACTTAGGTATTAGTAGTGTTTATATTAACAATTTGTTAGTAATTTATTTTTTTAATTTATAATATGATTTCTTTAATAATAATTCATAAAAGAAGAATCTATTTTCCTTCTTATCATTATGATAAATATTATGATATATTCAAAACTAAAAAAAAAAAATAGTTATTATATAATGAAACTATTTCAATTTTTTATATATTAGGAGCATGCTATTTCAACAATTATTCAATATTGAAAAATTGTCTCATATAAACAAATGACATGTTACATGTTATCAAAACCCGTTATTTGTGGTTTCAGGTCCCTATAAAACCCATTTTACCCTTTATCAAAAACAATTGACATGTTACATGTTATCATGTCAATTCCATAATAATATCTAACGGCAAGTGTTACTTTTATAGTTATTTGTAGAGTCATCTTTTTAATTTCCTCAAATAATACAGGCATTCATTTTCAATAATAATTCAAGAGTGAAAAACCATCTCACACTAATCACTTGTAATCTCTTTCAAAAAATAATAAAAAATGAAAGATTATCTCACACTAACAACACCTTGGTTGTGATATCTAAAGAGAAGAGTTAACTTTCACTATTGAAAGGAAGCTCAAGTAAAACTATCAATGTGGAACAACTTCCTACTTGATCCAATGAGAGGAGAAATGCTAAATAGGATATAGATATAAAAAATTCAACAAAGATAATCAACATGCAAGCTTCTTGTAAATAGCTCAAGTAACAACACACAACACACAAAATAACACATAACATTGTATATACCTTGAGAGAAAAACCTTATGGGAAAAAATCCAATAACAAAGGAGCACTCAATGTATTATTAGTAAACAACAATTCTATGTTTATAGTACAATCTTTAGAGTATTACTCCTTAATCCCAAATTCACCAATTTTATTTGGAGGAAAACAACATAAACCCCTACAAAATACAAGTTCCCTACATCTCTACATCACAAACATCAATTTTTTAGAGCAAGCCCAAACCACATGTGGTTTTACAATAATATGGTCCAAGATTCTATGGGATAAATATGGCACCCAAAACTAGGATCCTCCATGATGGTCAACATGCTAAAAATAAGATGTAACTCTCATGTTATGAAATTCATAATAGCATCCCATCAAACTTGGATGCTTCATTTTGGACTCATTATCTCACCTAAAATATTTTGTATGATGATTCATCTGCATGTCATAAGTTGGTCAAAATTCATAATCCACTATGTAAACTCCCTCTTGCATGCTTTTATGTGTGTTACATAATCTTCTTGCATCTTACAATGTCATGGATGCTCTTACACATTTTGCATGAAATTAGATATTTTTACACACGTCATAATACAACACACATGGCATGGAGTGCCAACTCAAGTGGGACACCCTTTTTTCATGAAGGAACATTAAAATATAATTAATAAATACATATAAAATTATGCTTTGTAAGTTGTATGGCACCTAGTCTCAATAGTCTCCCACTTATTGTATACATTGCAAGAGAAAAAGATAAAACCAACAATCCATGAACTATCTATTAAGGGATGAAAGGTCTATATGTGTGCTACATCATTTAGAATTTCCTATGCTTACTAACTTTGTCAAAGAATTTGTAACATCCACCAAGGTGTCCACCATCTTGACCATAACCCTCTCATCAGGTCCTTTGTGTCATGAACAAATTAATATTATGTTTCATCCACATATGAAAGACAATATTCCTAGCCAAGTTGATGAGACACTAACACATAAAATCACCATTATATCTTGATTCAACCTATTGTTTGAACTTATCAAATTATCCAAAATACATCAATCCAAAAGAATCAATATTTTTTATGAGTTCTAGTTCAAATTCATCACATGATCAACCTCACAACCTCTACATAAGAAAGAAAATCTATTGCATATTATCTATAATTTTAAGAACAACCATGGTCTATTGATCACACATCCAAATAAACACACCATCAAACAGGGTAAACACATATCCAAAAGTAAAATCCTCTTACTATCCACATATCCTACCCAATTTACATTTGTAAGTCCTTGTAAACCATTGTATTGCTACAAAAATTCAAGTTATTGTTCAAGCTCCAACATGTTATAAAAGTGTCGTATTGCTAATGAGGTTCTAATATTATAAAGAAATCCAACCTACCATTGAATTTTTGAAATGTAGATAAAGTCTACCCTATTGCTAAAGTTCTAACATGCTTCAAAGTCTAGTACCATAGAACTTTCATATTTGGGAAATGACTTGTTTTGTGTAGATCACCAACTATGCTCACATAAAAGGCATGGCTCATGTCCCCTATCTCATCTTTAAAAAAAAAATTCTACTAAAAACTATGTTCCCATAAGAATAAGAATAATCATCAATCTTGTAATCATTTCCCTCTTGTAAAACCACAATTTTTTCTAACTAAGTAACATAGATCTCTTCCTCTACAACCCCATATAGAGAAGTTTTCTCAACACCTATCATATCATTGTATTTTGAGTCCAAACTTCCTCAAGAGTGGGGTATGAGATTTTTCCTCCTCTTATGATGCTCCAATTCATCAATTACATGTTGAACTCACCTCTAACTCTAGTTGTAGGATCCCTAGTATTTAAATTGAAACCAATATCCAAAAGGTCAACATTCCAATTTGATATATGAAAAACTAGGAGATATCTAGACTTAACCTAATCTATACATGACATCAATAAGTACATAAATGATCATCACATGCCCATTGAACTCCAAATCCAATTCCATAATTTATCTAGAAGATATCTAAGGAAAACTAATCACTATGCTCAACACTACAACATCGCCAAAGATCCCATTACATGATTGGTGTAGAATCTAGGAACTCTTCATGGAATTCTGATTTACATATTCTAAAAAATATTATTTATATCCTATTAATAGTTCTAATTAAAAGCATCCATATCATATCAAAACTCTAAAATATGATCTAGAGTCCATCATGGCACAATATTATATATCACTAGACCAAAACTCTCACTAAAAGTTATTTAAAGCTACCCATGCCATTTTGGTAGACATACATCTCCTAAAATCTAGAGATCGCATATAGCCTTAACATAATCAAAGAATTCAAGTGTTTCTTACCCTCCCAAAAGGAAAACTAGAACCAAAATCTCCAAACTAAGAATATAACATTTATCTAAAATCAATAGATTCAACTCATAGCCAAAACATATTCAACATGTCCACTTATTACAAGTCCACTATAAGACTATATCATGCCCACTACAAGTCCACTACAAGATGGCTCTAAGTCCACATTGAGACTATTACAAGTATGCTACAAGAAAGCTACTAGTATACCAAATGTTTTCTATATGAAATAATCAAGAAGCCCACCACAATCTTCAAGAACTAAATACCATCTATTTATAAATAATAGATCCACAATGCTATTGGAAAAAATCCTAATGAAAGTGATCTCAATCTTCCCAAGGAATCATAGTAAGTAGTTCCTTGATAGACTCTCAAACTCAACCATGTCATGCCAAAAATAACTACACACTAAGGGGTTTTTTCATGGCACCATGATTAACATCTTCAATATTGAAGATAATATGTCCTAACCAACTATTTTTTTCTACTAAAGTTCTTGTTGCTAAATTTTTTTATCGATGAATTTTGACCTAGTGGATAATGATGAAGAAAGTGCCACTAAAGAAACGACTAAGGAAGAAATTATTGACAAAGACACAACTACTAAGGACACAATTATTTAAGAAAATGCTAGCAAAGATGCAAACAAGATAATATTGCTAAAGGAATATATAATTAAGATCTAGTGTTGCTAAAGATGTAATTATGAAGACACAACTGATGAAGATAGTACTATTGAAGACACAATCAATGAAGATGGTGTTATTTAAGACACAATTAAAAAAGAATGTGTTTTAAAAGGCACTACTATAGAATCAAAAACTCTAAAACACATATGTTTTTGAAATTCATTACCATAGAACTACAAAATTATCTATTGCAATAACCTACTCACTTTAGAACTACTACAAGTAAATTCATAATAACCCAACAATAAATAATAAGGAATGATGAGTGACTTATCATATTCTAACACCCCTAAAACCATGGTCAAAATCACCCATGCAAATTTATAATTTTTTCTCATTCAAATAACCCTTGAGAATTGCAATTTTCAAAAATAGTCTTATATAGTTTTGCAAAAACATTCATTTTGACTAAAAATACAAAAATAATTAATAAAATATACTATGTATATAGTAGAAACTCACTCATAACCACTACATAAATCTTAATCCATTGAACCACATTTTAAACACCCACAAATCTATAACCATAAAATCTACATTAGAAATGTTGAACTAGCACAAATTACAACATGCAAGTACATGCTAACTAAAATCTGCATGAATCTACAACATGCATATACACATAACTCAAATATCTATGAATATACAATAATAATTTACATGTAAACTCAAATCTACATGAATTTACAACATACATGTGCATGCCAACACAAATAACCATGAATCTTCAACATGCATTTACAAGCAAACTCAAATCTCCATGAATGTATAACATTCATTCAAAACAATTAAAAAATAGGAGAATATATGTCCAATGCTTTCTCTTGTGAAAATGATCTAAAACCAAGTGTCGTTGGTCAAAACTATATATCCAGTCTCCTAGATAAGACACTTAATATCAAGAAAAGTGGTACAATATTTATCTAGATAGAGAGACAAGACTCGTCATCAAAGAGTGGATAGTTAGGCACCAATTAATAGGAGAGGGCAGCCCCTTTATACTTTAAGCTCTACTGAATCTAGGAGGATGTTCACATGGTCACTAAATGAGAAAATTAAAGAGAATTTATAATTTAGGCCTTAAAGAAGCATGCCCTATGGCTACCATGAATATGCTTAAAATAAATTTATTTTAATAAAATAAGAATGATAGATTACAAATGCATAAAAATTGTGAAACAAAGTTATAGTGTTTTAAATGAATCCCATTAATAGAGTCTAATGCATATTTACTTTGATTCCATAATGCATAACCCATTGTAAATATAGCATTAAATGGTGCACGTAATATTTAGTGCAAGTTAGGATTACATGACTATGTGAGGTGATAGGATATCCAACATACATAGTCCTTTGAAGATAAATTAGGTATAGGCTCACATGGGATTTCAAAACATTTATAAAATGGAGCTATGCATTTTGGAAAGCCTTGAAATTAGAACTAAACTAATATTAAAGTTGTATTAAATAAATATAATGTGTGGTGGGAGGATTGACTACAAAAAACTCGTGCCTTATTCACATGAGTGACAAAGTCAAACTTTAGGCTTCCAATAGAAATATTTTTGCAAATCCATATATTAGAAATATATATACACTTAGAATCTCATAAGAATGGCTATATAAGCATCCAAATACATTTCAAAACCAAACAAATTATGACAAATCTAATTATTCAATAATCCATACCTAAACAAGAAGATGATGTATTGAAAACATTTGTTTCAAATACACTTTGAGACAATTTTACAATTCCATACATAAAATAACTAATCAATACAACACCTAGGCTATCGAATGTAGCCTCAAAGACACATATTACATATGTATCCCATAAAATTTTCTAAAAAACTATGGAGACACTTGAACCATGAAAAGGGTTTAGCATTATAGTATATTTTCTTATCTTCCAACATATGGAAGCATGAGATAAACTAGAACATGAATTGATATAGTTGACACTATAGTGTTAACCTACCTAAAAGACACAATAAGAATATACATCAAACCCAAGTTCAACCATTGTTATAAAATTAGAAAATAAATTACTATAGGCAATAGATGCCTCATAAAAATATAACAATTTCGTGAAAAACCAAGTCTTTGTATGTTGTATCAATATTCTACACTTGACCATATAGACTAACCATATGGTACTTCATCCTACTTGAAATAACTATCTTGTTCAAACATTGAGTGCACGACAAGTCCAAAAAAATAGAAAGCAATGTTTTTGGTTTCTACAGTCTTGAGCATGCACAAAGCTAGTGTTTCCAATTCATTGGAACATATTTGATTGCACATGACGTCCCTCTACATTTAGAGAGATAATTTAGTTTCCATCTGTAAAAGTATCATATTTTCCTTGAATCTACATCCTAATTGGCCTATAATATGGTAATACAATGTTATATAGCTACTAAGAAGATAGGAATTTAATATAAAATCGTATTTTAAGCAAAAAGGATAGAAACCATCCCATCACATTTATAATTTTTTAGTTACTTATAGTAATACAAGACAAATGAGATCAAATCTCATTTCTATTAATTAAATTTTAACATTATTCCCCTAAAACCAACTACCTTGAGACTTCCTACCTTGAGCAATTTAAATGTATTGAATCTTTACTTGAACCATATAACAATCATTACTGGAATGTCACACGGAGACAAAGTAGTCACCTTTAAAATAATCAAGAATGTGCGGTGCACTAGAATTGGGCCTCATACCATTGACTAGGCCCATAAGAGCAAGATGGCACCACATGAACCCTAAATAAATTATATTTTGAATGCATTAATCTTTCCATAGATCAATGGCCAAGGCACAAACATAGGCAATTAAGATGTGCATGTACCTTGTTTCATCATTTTGAAAAGAAATATGAGAAGTTGTATGGATTTTTCACTCTTATATGCATCATTTAGAAATAGTTGGTCTTGCCAACACATGTCAATACACATAGCATATTATCATCATCAATATTTTTATTCATTCATGTTTCCATTGATTATAATATTGAAGATAATGGTAATCAACATAATAATATCATTGGTTTATTCAACACAACTAGTTGATGAAGTCCTTTGCTTAACTATTTTTCCATTTAAAACTCAAACATGGGACCATCTAATCCCACAAACCAATATAATCGAACACCATATTCCACGTTTTTATCACATATCTCTCTTGAGTTTCATTGAGCTCAAACATAGGCCCAATTGGGAAAATTCATAGACAAACTTGAGTTGTAAGGGTACATGCATGAAATGAAGAAAAAATAGGGCTAAAGCCTAGGCATAAAATATTAATCCATATGACCATTAAGATTCAATCACATGGGACCTATTATAAAAAACTAAAAATTAGCTCTCTAGTGGCTATGGCAATCACACAAGCTAGCAATGACAATGTGAACATTATTGAATTCATATGACTAAGATAAGGCACATGGACTAAAAAACTAACCACATAATGAAACCTAATGTAACATCTCTTTGATTGGTTATAATTATAGATTTAAACATATATTAAGCAAACTAAGAAGGTGTAAATTTGCATTGTATAGGGAACTTGACCAATACCAAATACCCAATAAAATTACTTCAAACCATAGATAAGATAGTTAGTTCTTTTCCATGTGACTTGGGGGATAAAGAAAGAAGCCAACATAGGGATATTTCAATGGCATAGGACCATAATGTGAAATATCTACACAACTACCATATGCCCAAGAATAAATCCCATGGAGCTAGTTATGAGATCTAGGTCACTATATAATCAACAACAAATTTTATATATTGACCTTCCATATTTTATTAGAGTAAGTTCCATCAAAATCTATCTATCTGCATCCTTGGTGTGCCTATTATCTTTAATATAAACTAAGACCACTTGCACAAATCTCCCACTCACACTTGGGTTAATATAAAAAAATAGTTATTATTACACATAAAACAAGCTATAATTGAGCTATACTACTAGATGAAAAGAAGCTTAGATAAAACTATTTATGTAGAAAAACTTCCCACTGAACCCAAAGAGAGCATAAATCCTAAATAGGATATAGGTCTAACAATTTTAACAAAGATAACCTACATGCGCAAGTTTTCTACTTGATAACAAGCAACAACAAGCAATACACAAAAAAAAAATCATAACATGGTAGATACCTTGGGAAAACCTTTTCATGAAAAAACCTATCAACAAAGGAGAACTCAATGTATTCTTAGTAAAAATGACAACATGCTTACAAATTTATAATATCGAAGTATCACTCCTTAGTGTCAATCACCAAACGTGTTTAGAGAAAAACCAACATAACCTGTAAAGAGTACAAGTACTCTGCATCTCCATCATGAGCATGAAATATATAGAGCAAGCCTAAACTACAAATTTTGCAAGTGATTTTAGTTTCTATGGACTAGTCATGACACCTAAATCTAGAACACCCCCTCCATGATGGTCAACATGCTAAAAATGGGATGTAACTCATTCGTCATGTAATCTATATATCTTAACAACCTAGTGCCAAAATTGGGTGCTCCACTTTGGACTTATTATCTCACTCAAAAGACGCTCTATGATGCATCATAAGTTTTTCAAAATTCATAGTCCACCATGTAACCCCCTTCTTATATGCTCTTGTGCATGTCATATAATCCATTTACATCTTATAATGTCATAGATGTTTGTGTACATTAAATTATATAGTATTACACACATCATTATAATACAACAAAAATGTGGCATCTAGAGTGCCACCTCAAATGGGACGCCCTTTCTCTACGAGAGTACATTAAATAATATAACTTAATAAATAAATCAAACATTGAGATTTACAATGTTCATGACACCTAATCTTGAGAACAATTAGATATTGAAAATTTAAATTCTTCTAATCATTTCATATAGCACTTGTACTCTTTCAACAAATACTCAAGGCTAAAAGATCAGCTCACATAAACCACTCACATAAAAGAGACAACACCAAAGACTCTTATTTTACAAACAAATTGTATTACCTACTTACTTGCAAACTTGTAATTATATGTGTTTGAGCAATTGAAAAAAATATTTCAACCAAATTTAAAATTTGAATGTATTGATCATTTAAAATCTTTTCTAAAAGACAATTGTTATTTGAAAGGATAAATTTAAAAAACTAGCAAATATTTTTAGAACTTTAAATTTGTAAAACTAATAATTTACTAAGAAGCTCAAATTATATTTTTCATTAATATGAAGACCAACAAGAAAAGATAAAAAGCATTTAAAAAGTCATTCTCAAGAAACCATAGAAAATTATTTTCAAAGCTCCACTAAAGAAAAAATTCCTTGAGATCAATAAATAGAAGCAAAATCTCACATCCTAGAGACTTGAAAATTTTACAAATGAACTAGGGAAAAAAATCAAATCAGATTCTAGCATACGCAAATGTGTACAAATGAACTTCAAATTCAAACCTCAAAAACACAAACTTCAAATTCTAACTTGCACAAATTTGAAGACCAAAGAAAACCTTGAAAAAAAAAAAAAAAACTCTTCTCAAGAAACCACATAAAGTTCTTTTTAGAGTTCAATCAAGGAAAATTTCCAAGTCAAAAAATAAAAGAAAAATTTAGATTCCAAGGACCTATTCAAAGGAAGATCTCAATGATTTAGAAGAAAAAGATTAATTTTAAGCCATAAGTGAATGACAATATTAGAATATTAATAGAAAACAAACTATCCATATGATCATTCAACAAAAGACTTGGTGAGCCTCGAGGAAGTCAAACAATTGTGAACTTAACATCAATAGAAGAAGAGGCTTTTAGAAGAGCACCTTTCCTTGACCCAAGGTTTGAATCCTTATATCCCATTAATGAATATAAAAGAGGAACTAGTGTCTAAGAGAAAATATCCATGATACATTTCAAAACAATTTGATGATGCCAACTCTACTTATTGATGTGTATGGCACCAGGAGAAGAAAACCAAGAATGGTGCTTATGATACTAAGAAAAGAAAGCCAACAATCTTGATGCTAGGACGAGAAGTTCAAAATATTTTAAAATGTGAGTAGCATAAACCTACAATAGCTTTTATATACTATGGAATAAGTGGATCCTCCACTTAGTGCTAAGGCTATGGTCTTGTGGAGGGGGCCTACCTAAAATTTCTCAGCTAGTGTTGCTAAGAATATTTAGCAGTTTTTGACAATTAGGTGGTTATATAAATTTTATAATTGGTGGTTTCATGGACTTTTTGACAACAACTAATGATAAAACAATTAGATGGGAATTTCATATGCCTTCTAATAACATCATGTGAAAAACAAAAGTTTTAAACTGATAAGATCAAATTTTAGTCTCTCAAAAATATAAGAACTAAAAATCTAAGACTTCTATTTTCAAAATAAGATTCCAAATTATCTTGTAACTTTTTCTTTTCTTATTTCATAAGACCTCAAGTCATAAAACCCATATAAAATCACTTCCCTATTAGAAGATAAATAAATCATATGTAAAATAATGAAAGTTTGGAATAAATAATAGAAGGAATGCTGTCCCACTTTTTTTGTTGGTAACGATAAATTTTATATTATTGGTTCTCACTCAGGTTTTTTCAGGTTATAAACGCTCATTGAATTTAGCAAAGTATAAATGATATGCCGTTTTTATCAACCTTATGTGGACCTTCCTACAGTTAATAAGAATACGATTTTATCAATTCCTATATAAACTAATACTAGCAATCGCACCTTGGTGTGCAATGGGTACGCCGAAGAGTTGTGGAAAGTCAATTAGGGAATTCTTGATGATAATAGGGTTAGCTTCTCTTGCAATGAACTCTCATTTTTTGCTAATCCTATGACTCAAATTAATAGGGAAGGAAATGAAGGAAACTCTTTTAACACTTTGAACTTTATTATGCTCTGATTCATCCTCAGGATCAATTGCATTCTTTGTTTCAGAATAAGGGCCAACTGCATCCTCTGTTCCAGAATCAGGATCAACTATATCTTTTGTTTCAAAATCAGAATCAAGAGCAACCTGTGTTTCACGATCAGGAGCAACTGGATCTTCTGTTACTAAATCAAGATCAACCACACCCTCTATTTCAGTATTAGGAACAACGGTATCTTCTGTTTCAGTATTAGGAACAATGGTATTCTCTATTTCAGAATCGGGATAAATTGTATCCTCCCTCCACTTCACCACATTGCAGAGCAGGCAATATGAGATTTTCCATATTTCTGTGATCAGATTCTTCCTTCAATTCCTGCTGATCAAAAACTGCATCCAAGATTAATGCTTCTGTTTTGGCCTCCATTTCTTTAATCTTCCTCGGAGATGAACTCTGGCAAACATCAGGAAGTACCTATCACTCTCCAAGCGCAAAAAAAGGAAGTAACATAATCAAAAGCCAATGTTGTGGCAAGGGGAGCAATAGTCATCATAAGCATAGCCCTGTTCAAACTCAAGTGGTCATTCACCTCCATGTTAAGTAATACAATTCATTTCAGGCATGGGTATTAAATATTTCTTAGAGCATTTGCATTGGTATGTGCTGATGTATGTAAAACTGTTGTTTTTAGGGTTTGAAATTTAAAATAATTTGGTTTTGTGATGTGATAGCATGCACACAGGCACAAGATAGAGGAGGAGGTCGCTGCAGCTACTACTATGGGCAGTGGCGGGTTTGTATTCCATTAACACCATGAGAAGAAGGAAGACGAGAAACATCACCATCTCTTCTGATTTGCAGAGCTAACAATAAATCTATTACAGTGAAAGATATATGTTAAAAAAGAAAATTAAATGAAACTTTGCAAGTGACTTACGTCAAGATTATGCACAAATTGTGTCGTGCTCTTAACGATGCCATTGAGGAAAAAGGGGCAGAGTTTGCAGGAAAAATATACAAGACCCTACCACGGCAGAATCCTTTAGTTGCTGCTTTAATTTATGTGCAATGATGAGATGTGAAGAGTGGTAACATGTATTTGAGTGTGATAAAAGCAGTATCGGAGCTGAGTGAAGAAGATTCGGCCCGCAACGTTGTGGAGATCATATTCCAATCAAGCTGGTTGAAGAAGGAGAATCCCATCTGCAAAATCGAAAGGCTACTGAAGGTGCATAATACCCAGAAGACTATAAATAAGCTCGAAGAGTACAGGGACACGGTGAAAGCAAAGGCAAATAAGCTTGCAAAGAAGCATGCGGCCCATTGCATTGCAGATGGCAACGAACTCGTCCGCTTCCACTGCACTACATACGCCTGTTCTCTGGGAATGAACGATTCTTCTAGTCTCTGTCCTCTGCCTTCCTGCAATATCTGCAATATAATCAATAACGGCTTCTCTGCTTCTCCCAAGCTGGAGATATACACGACAGCAAACAGTGGGAGGGCTCGTGACTCCATTTCACAGTAAAAGAAAGTAGATATGAAATATCGGGGTTTTAGGGCTATTGATTTGGACATCGGCGATATTTTGTCGGCCTTTTAAATAGAAATATTAAATGCGAGTTAAATTTGGTTTTCAGGCGTGAGGCATGGATTTACTTCTATTTGCAAGTTGCAATCTGACAAAGCAGAACGTACGCTGAAGCTGAAAGTTTAAAAGCGCTGAATCGGTGAATCGGACGGTGAAAATGCTTTCAACCGTCTCCCATGCCTTCTCCTGTATTGCAAGCCGTGGATAGTGAACGGGTGCGATCAAACTCTTACACCGTAGCTTACAAGACAGAAAGTGACAGAAAGTAATGAAAAACTGGTGACTGGCGATTTCTAACCGATCAACGGTCACAGTCTGCAGAGTCGTCTCCGGGATGAAGCAAGCCGTCGATAGCAAAAATTGGTTTGGAGAAGTTCATAGTAGGATACGTGTAAATTAAATACAAGGGCTTTCGCAATCAATATCAATGCAAGCAAACGAAATATGGAGGGGACCTGTTCTGTGTATTTATTGTTTGTATATAGACTTAAAGCTGAAAACAACAGATTACATCAGAATAGGAAAACAGAATTCATAAAGATGCCGACCAAGAGCAAATAGAGACAAAAGGCATCTTAGCAGCTATGAAAGGAGCAGCAAAGCCCAGTCCATAATATGAACATAGAGGAGCCACAAAACACAGTACAGCCAAGATAACGTCAGAGGAAATTACAACAGTGAGTACAGATCAACTCATAAACCATAGGCCACCCAGTCTCCATCCATAAAGAATTGATTGTAGCTGTTTCTATATGAAGTTTGAACCTAAATCATTCTCATAGGTCTTGAGCCCAGCATGAAACACGTGAATATAAGACTACCTTATTCTAATAATGCAGTAGATATCTTTTTTGCTTGTATTGATAACAGGGACCACATGACCGAGGTTTAACGGGAGTAGGAGCAGAGTAACAATGTCTACAGAAAAGAACCAAATACATGGGTGGAGTGACAGGACAAATACAGTAACTCGTACTACTCAAGGCTTTTCTTATTGTCGTTTTCCATGAATATGTTTTATTTAACTCTTCCATGAAATTGACTGGAGAGGAAGACATTTTACAGTGATATGATTAAACCAGGGGACCATATGTATTTTTAATGATTCATCGGACAGTTTTCTTCTGTTTTTATCTGACGCGTGTCATGATTTAGACCAACCAGAGTGGTGGGGTGGTATTTGATGGGTTCAAGTGACCGCATGTTCGATGACCCCACAGTGTGATACACAGCTCATCAGGGATTAAGAGTAGCGTGCATAGCCCACTCTCTAGCGTCCTCAGTACTCTCGCTGGTCAAGACCTTTTACTACCTAACAATTTTTTTAATTGAATACACACCTCTCCTTTTAGGTTGCGTTGGTTTTTTCGTTTCTCATCTTGTCATGGATTACGGTGATTGTCCAATCAATCTAGATATATCAGTAGATTGATTCATAATGGTACCATTGATTATTGACTTCATTTTCCAACCCAAGAACCCATTTTTTGTTCACATGATTAAACTTAATTGCATCTTGGACTTTTTCAAAGCTCATTGCTGAGTGATGTTTAATGTCTCTTTTTCTTTTAGGACTTTCTTATGGCTGAGTGGTTTTTGATACCTCCCTTCTGTATTTTTTTCAGATTGCTGGGTGATGTTTAATATCTACGGGTTATAATTTTTTAATCTGATTATGTGAGGGAAGGACAGAAAAAGGGCTTTGTGGTGAGGACTGCAATGCAGAATACATAAGGAAATGGATGGGAGGAAACCCATTTCAGCTCTGGAGTGGATTTGGGTCACAGGCTTCCACCAGAAACATAGATGAAAATACATGAAAATTTGAGTGCCTTCATTGCTCATGCTCTTTCTTTTGACCATTTGGGTTCACGTGGATGCAATTGTATGAAACTCGATGAAGAACAAGAGGATTCAGTTACAACTTACAACTAGAGTGTGTAAGAAAATTGCGGAATTTCACAACCGTAAGGGTTGGATACAAGAGATGTAGATTGGTGGTATTATTTTCTGTTGCATTTTGTGTATTGTTTTTGTCATCCTACTGTTGTCAATGGGTTAACAAACCCTGGAGATAGTATTGCATTTTGTGTATTGTTATCCTTGTGGGATAGACTAGTTTGCAGTATCTCTCTTTGGAGTACAATAATCTCGATCACGCGGAAGGATGGAAGTTCACCTAGTAAATTTGCCGTTGTCCCATGTTAATTTTGTTGTGCCTATACCAGACTTTCTTGGGAAGATGGTTCAATTATCTGCGTCAGAATTGGCCTAAAATAAACTTTCAGGAGCCGTTCTCTTGACGTTCTATGGATCTGGACTAGAGATTTTCCAATTGAATTAACAAGGAGCGCCCTATCTCTCTTGGTTCAATATATTTGTTGGGCACGATGCAGTCTTTGACACAGTTGTGATTACATGAGAATAACTTCAGTTTCACTCTCAAACTGCATATATTTGACAGATATCAGGCTTAAAAAGAATGGCCTGGCTGGACCAATCCTTTCCCAGATCAAGGATTTGCCACTTTCAATTGTTATAGTTGATCATAACAAGCTTACTAGACCAATTTCTGACTTCAAAATTCCTGATGGTGGTTTCAGTGGAAGATATATGAAAAAAAGAAAGAAAGCAAATTTAAGGACAATTCATCATCAATCATTTTAAAATTAAAATCTGCATCCTTTACCGAACTAGCCATTATAAGTCATTTTTGTACAAACATAAGCGTGTCTTGCAATTAAAATTAACAGGAAAAACATAGATTAATCGAGAAAAAAAATGTATGGTAAAGAGATGCACCAGCATTCTTCCCGTAACGTGGCCATAGATATTTCCTTGTCTGATCCGCGCATAAGGCCATGGCAGCAGAACTATCATTATTACAGTCCACACAAAAGTGGTAACCATCATCGCCACAAAGCAAACAACAATCTTCACAACTGACAAAGCTACCGATCCCCAGCTGTTATCTTCAACATATACAGAATTTTCTGAACAACATTTACTTTTTGATTTGTCCATTTCGGCCAGCTTTTCTTTGTATGGCCATAATTTCTTGGAAAAATTATTAGACGACAAATCTTGACAGGCATCCGCATGCCGAACCATATTGTAGGATTGGCTGTAACCCCTGTGTCTTATGACGCCAGAATTGGCCATTAATTCACACTAGGCTCTGGCAGAAGATATTGAATGATAATATAGAAATTCGATTCCTCCTTAACGCCTTGCAATTAAAGGTCTGGAAGAAGGCTGCAAAATTCAGAACCGCACTAGCAAAGCTGAAATTATTAACACTGTAAGCCGGATGTTAATATGCTAGGCTATCCTTGCTCTGCATATTCACACTCTGTAATCAACTACAGCTTAAATAGATTTCAATTTTCCGCCATTAGTTCTTCAGAGAATGCTTTAACACAAAAAAACTCAAAAGTACCCTCTTCTCAATCAAATTCATCGTTAAATACCGTATGAATCTGCATTCAGCCAGAAGCCTACAGCCCAGGAAAATTTCGGTCTTCTTTGTGAAGCGTTTGGCTCACAAACAATACAGAAATTATTTCTTCTCAGGAATTGTCCCCGGTCAATTCCGAACATAGCTTTACGAGAAAATTTTTCATTAAATCAAGAAAACACTAGTAATCTTTTCCATGGAAGTCCTTTACAACACTTTTCCAGCCAAAAACGGTATAAACATAGAAGATTCAGGAACTTTCCGACAAAACGTCAAAACCCCAAATATTTAGCTCAACGAACTTGCTACAGCCCATATTTGACTAAAACAATTCGTTTCAATGCCGTGTTCAATTGAAATTTTTCGCCAGTCGACAGCGGTTCGATTCTCCTAAATACATTTTTTTTATAAGGAATATCACAGAAAGTTTTCCTTTGTTTGCCTTGTTACTTTACCAAATTAGCTGTCTTAGAAAAACTAAGAATAATGCCTGTACCAGAGTATCATATCTGTTTGCTTTTTAATTTCGTAGGTGAGACACGTGGCGCGTTGAAGACCTGAGATAAGGATGTTGAGGGTAATGCCCATCTCTCCATCTAACTCGCTATGCTCGCGCGCTTATTGGCAGCACTCAATGAGCCCTTTTCAACTTAGATGTCTCCACGTGGAATGGAGACTTAATTTTATGTTTTTTTACAGTAATTAAGGTTAGGCCCTAAGCTGTAGGGTAATTATACTTTTTCTACTTGTTTTGGATTGTAGTATTTGATGTAATAATTACTATATAAGTTTATGTTTAATAAAAAAAATATATTGGTAATTAATTTGATTTTATTAGATATATTTTTAATTTCTGGTTTTGATTGTTTTTATAATAGATTAAACTTATAATTATAAAAAAGATCTTATTAATTTTAATCTTAAATTTTAAAATGAATTTAAGTTGTTTTTGTTGGTATGTGGCGACTGATCATGCTATACTATATAGCCCATGGTATACTGTACACCCCGGCCCCTATCCTTGC